>CM051275.1:18043600-18048600 GCA_027921565.1 Artemia sinica
GGTTAAAAGACTTCCGAGGTGGACAAAAGACTCTGCATTTTCAAATTGCTCTTCTTTTATGGTTAGCTGTATGGCTCTGGGTGCAGAGTCTCTGGATATCCGCAGGACTTTCGTTTTTATTGTGTTGACAACCATTCCAAGGGCTTCGGTTTCTGACACTATCTCGTTTGTGTCTGATTGGAAGAGATGTTCATGATTGTTAATTTTCATCATGTCGTCTGCGTACGCTAATTTGTCGACAAGTTTCCCTCCAATGGATACACCGTCTGTGGTTTTAGCAAGTGATAAAGCTGCATTTAGAAACAGATTAAATAGATGAGGGGATAGGAGGCAACCCTGAAGAACACCTGCTGACGTCTGGAACTATTCTGTCAATCCCTCAGGCGTCTGAACCTGGCTACAGAAATTCAAATACATATCTTTGATCGAGGTTACCATGTTTTTGGGAACTCCATAATGCAGAAGTATATGCCAAAGCCCGTTGCGCAATATTAAATCGAAGGCCTGTTTAAAGTCAATAAAAAGTAAGAGCAATTCTTTCGCAATTTCTATGTTTTTCTCCATCAGTTGCCGGGTGGAAAATACATGATCTATAGTAGATCGACCTCTTTGGAAGCCGGCCTGATATTCCTCTAAAGTAAGGTCTCTCAAGGATTTTAGTCGGTCAAGTAGGATTTTCGTGAGGATCTTTGCCGGTTGGCTTGTCATGCTCATTGGTCTGTAGTTATTGCAGTCGCCTTTTTCGCCCTTTTTGTGAAGGGGGACAATCATGGCTTTCGCCCAAGATCTGGGGAAGTAGCCTTTTTCTAGATGCCTACTCTGACTTTATGATAGATGTCTACCATTTCTTCTGGGCCCGACTTAATTAGCTCTGACTGTTTGCCATCTGGGCCAGGAGCTTTATTTGTTTTCAGGGATTGTATAGCAGCAACTGCCTCTTCTCGCAATGGGGGTGGACTTGGATCTACTGGGTACTCCGGAGGTTGAAAAGACAGTTGGGTAGATGGGTAGGGGGTTATTGTTGCGTTCAGTTGCTGGCAAAAGTGTTCCTTCCAGCGTTCCCGCCTCTCCTCAGAATCTGTCATAAGTTGTCCATGTTTATCTAACAGGGTTGTTGCTGCCGCGGGTTTCTTTTTCGAGAGTTCCCGTACTTTTTTGTACATGTTGTGGCTGCCATTTCTTTTTTGAAGGCGTCTTCGCATTCATGGCCTTGTCGTTGACGTATTTGCGCAGAGCCTGCCGTATTTTTTTCTCTACTAGACGTTTTAACCTCTTGTATTCACCCTGGCTTTGTTGGTCTTGTTTGTTGGCGTGAATACGTTTTTCAGCACAGATATCGATGATTTCGGGTGTGATCGATGGTTTGTCAGGGCAGGCCTGTACTCCTAAGATTTCATTAGCCGTTTCTCTGATGATTGAGGCACTTTCATCAACCAGACGGTCGACTTCCTCAGTGGTTGGGACTCCAGTGAGTTGGATGCTTGACAGCTTATTCGAGAGAGCAGTTTTATGCTTGTTTCTTGTTTTGATGTTTTTTAGGAGATGGACACGGTATTTTGGGTAGCTTTCCTTGGGTGGCTGCATTTGATTGTCCGACGATAGGGTTAAGGTCCCCAATGACGAACAGAACATCCTTCTTGGGCACCTGGTCTACGGTATGTTGGAGCTAGGCGTAGAAGTCTTCTGCATCTTGGTCACTCCGGGAAGAGTCGGGGGCATAAACTTGGATGATGGAAATGTTAGCTATGGAACCTTTAAAACGGGCGTTAATGATACGCTCTGAGAGTGGATTTATGGCAAGTAGAGATTTTTTAGCACTTTTTGAGAGTAGAAAGCCAACACCTTGAAGGTGAACACCGTCGCTTCGTTCAGAGGTTATGAGGTTGTTCCCGTTTATGGTTTCCATTCCATTTAGAGAAAGGTGGGTCTCTGATAATCCAATAATATCCCAATGGTAGCGGTCGATTTCATTTAAAATTAATTCCTTTTTTCCCGGTTTAGTAAGTGTTCGTATGTTTAACGTTCCAAGTGAAAGTGATTTCTTTGGGATATATATTGGTGTCTTCTCTGACTGGAGAGTCGTCAAATCGGTTAAATAATCGTCGGTTGCCCCGGACGCGGTAAATAAAGCATTATCATTATCATCATCATCGTTATTATCATCAATAATATTATCATTTCTACTATTTATAACTCAAGATATCAGACCGTCGGTTGGCCCGGACGCGGTAGCACAGGTTCTTATTCTATTTTTTGCCTATTCATGTAAAAGAGAAGGAGTTTCGTGGCATTTTTGTCAGGATAGCGGTATACTATTCCTCTCTATCCTTAGCAGAGGCCATTGTCCGTAGTTCTGGATCATCTGCCCTTCACAATTGTCACTCTAGAAAGGGATCCTGCCTTTCGGTGTTCTGCAGCACCGAGCAATTTGACCCATTGCTGGGGGAAGGTTTGTAACCGCCAGGAGTTGTCCACACGCCGGCCGGCCCTATACGGTGTACATCTTAGGGGCTTTCCTCCTCCTACACCTGTATTTAAGACCCCTGGGCTATATATATATATATATATATATATATATATATATATATATATATATATATATATATATATATATATATATATATATATATATATATATCCTGAACCCCTTCTTCTTTTTGGAAAATAGAGTTCAAATATGAATACCTTTCTCAATAACATATACTATAAATAAACAATGAAAGAATTGCCTAACTCAGAAACCTCAGCTTGCCTAACGTAAACTGAGGACTGTGGGGAGGTTGACAACCCCAAAGATATAATTACTGGACCTTTTAACAAAGCTGAACACAATCATATCTGTAAAAATTTTGATTGGATGTGTTTTAGGGAATGATAGGCTTTGTGGAGGAGGGGCTGGTTGCCCTCCATTTACTTTTGACTCTTAAAAAGGGCACTAGATCTACCGACTTCCAATCGAATGAGCCCCATCCGACCCGAAGTTTATACGACCATCTGTTCAATGAAAGCCTTATCTGCCCCCGGGGTATAACTTACAACCCTTGCTCTGAGAGCTTGGGGAGGGGAGTTGTCATCTTATAATACACAATTATTATACCTTTCAGCTACGCTGAACAAAATGGCTATCTCAAAATTTTTATTGGATGTGTATGGGGGAATTATGGTCGTGGGGGGGGGGAGGGGTAGCTACCCTCCCATCACTTTGACTCTAAAAAGGGCACTAGAACTTCTGATTACTAATCCAATATACCCCCTCCAAAGATTATACGAACACCCTTTCTATAAGAACCTTATATGCCCCCAGGGCATAACTTACAGCCCTTGTCCTGAGGGATGTGGGGGGGGGGGTTCATCCTCAAAGACATAATTTCCAGACAATTCCACTACGCTGAAGAAAATTACTATTTCAAAATTTTGACTGGATATATTTGGGGAACGATGGGCGAAGGAGGGGTGTTGGTTGCCCTCCAATCACTTTGGACTATCAAAAAGGGCTCTAGCTCTATCAATTTCCGATCGAATGAGCCCTCTTGGAAGTTTCTGCGATAACTTCTTCTATACGGAGTGCCGTAGGAAAAAATAAAACAATAACACATTGTGCCAACATCACTCTTTACTTGGGTAGCGCTATTGCACTGCCTATGATAAATCTTGCAAATAAAAAAGGTCAAACTGCATAATTTACATTCCTTGCCATGGGGGCTGTGGGGGGGGGACTGCCCTGGAGAAATAGTTATTAGATCTTTTGACTGTTATTAACAAAACTGCTTTCTCAATATGTTGATCAGTGATGAGGGAAGGGAGCGGTAAAAAAGGGCAAGAGGGCTGTTTGCCCTGCGATAACTCTTCTACATCCTCTTAAAGTTTGAACTTAATATCCTTAGCTGTTCTTTAGATATTGCTGATTCGCCTTTTGACAACGAGCATTTACACGGTGTGTTTTAATAGGCTCAGCATCCATCTCAAAAGTTGCGGGGGTTATGTCAACCCTCTTTGCATGATTATTTGACCTTTAAATTAATTTGAACAAGATGGCTATTTCAAGATTTCGATCAAATAGTTTTGGAGGAAAGACAACTAAAATGGGTGTAGGAGGAGGGCTAGTAGCCCTCCAGCCACTTTTCAACATCTCCCTCAACATGTCCTGAAAGTGTCAACTGAATACCCTCAGCAGTTCCTAAAATATTGCAGATAAATATTGCAGATAGCCTCCTTTTTGATAAACTGAGGACACGTAGTGCCTTTTAGTTTAATATAACATACCCCTCAACATCCTCCAAAGTTTCAACTAAATACTCTTAGTCTTTTCGGATACACCAAGAATTAAACATTCCCCCTTTTCCTAATAATAAATTCTGCCTCTAAACAACGAGCAAGTTGCAAAATTTACAATCCTTGCCCCGGGGCTTTTTCTTGCACCGGGGCTTTTTCTTGCTCCGGGGCTTTGGAGTTATGACATCCCTGGAGGCATAGCTGTTAGAATTTTCGACTGGTTTGAACAAAATAACAGTTTCAAAAATTTCCTCAGTGCTTAGCCCTTAAAAGGGTAATGAGGAGGAGAAGGTCACCCTCCAATCTCTATCGAACAGTACCCTCTTAAATTTTCTTAAAGTCCCACTTTCATACTCTAAGCCTTTTTGGAGATCCAGGATCAAACCTGCCATCTTTTCCAATAAAAAACCTGAGCTAGGGGGGGGGGTGTCAACCCCGGAGGCATAATTATTTGAACTTTGGATTGTTTTTAACAAAATAGCTATCTAAAGTTTTGATCGATTACATCTGGGTGTAAAAGGGCGTAGGGGAGGAATTTGGTTGCCCTCTGATCACTTTTGACTCTTAAAAAGGGCAATATAACTTTTGATTTCCATTTTAATGACCCCACTCCCAAGTTTGTACGACCACATCTTCCATAAAGAAACCTTATATTGTAACAATGGACAACTTGTATGACCTAGAGTCCTTACCCTGTGAACTGTGAAGGGTTTTGTCAACCCTGGAGG
>CM051275.1:18056100-18353600 GCA_027921565.1 Artemia sinica
TATTCCCGGAAGTCCAAGCAAATTTGGATTTATTAACGATATAAAAGATAATTTTTTTAAATATATTTTATTTTCAATGAAGCGCAAATGACGCTCTGGCCTTTAGAAGTCTGGCTTTTAATAACACCCGGGGCCCATCCTGCTACTGCTATGACTTTTTTGGAGCGGCAAACCCCAAAAGTTGACAATGTTTAGGCTTATGTTCCCTAGAAGGTCGTATTCAGGGGAGTTCCTCACAAAAAAAAAATTTTCAGAGATACCAAACTGTAAGCTTCAAAAATAAAATTTAAACCTTGATGATAGATTGAATATACGTCAGAAACTTGTGAAACTAGGAACAGTTTCCCGCTTTTAAGCAAGTTCAGATCCTCCGCTAGGAAATAGTTTGGGTGATATTATAATTCCTTTCGGTGAACTGATAGAAATGAGACTAATGAAACCAATGATATAAGTATCATGTCCTTATGGAGTAAGTTACTGCTTATTAGGTATATTAGCAGCTTATTAGCAGTAAGTTACAGCCTTTTCATAAAAATACATGTTTCAAAGGGAACCAGGGCCGTATCCAGGATTTTTGTTCGGGGGGGGGGGGGTACAAAAACTTTAAAGAACACATCAAAAATGTGTTTCAATGTATTCTTATTACGTTTTTACAAGTCGGAAAAACATTTTTTGGGGGGTTGGGGGGTTCAAACACCCTAACCCCTCCATTGAACACGGCCTTGGGGGGAATACTGGGCTAAACAGTGCCAGATTTAGGGGCTTATCGCTGCGGAAAGTTCATAGCAGTAGCAGGGTTGGCCGTGGGCACTACTAACTAGTAATTGGTACATAAGGATTCATAGGTAATTCACCAGTTATCGGTCTTTCATGTCCAAATCATAATTGTCGATGCAAACAAAGCCGGTATCGTCGGCTTTTGGCCCTCACTCTCTGCTTGATTGGGCCTTCAGGTCTAGGCTGTAACATTGTTATTTTAACAGATCTAAATAAGATGCCGGGGAATCACCATATACGGTATAGTAAATTCTATAGGAGCGTTTTAAAGAGACGTTAGCGATCATGTCCTCTATTTCGGTTAAGTAATTTTTTGTTGTGATATTGGTCCTGCACACACTGCTTATGCTCGCTTCCGACCTTGAATCTGACAATTCCTAATAAGACGACTACTTAAATATCCATCTTCATAGTAGGTTGAAAAGGCATTTTTACCACTTTGGCAAGAATGGAGTCGGGCATCTTTTAAATCTATCCAGTTCAGTTCCGATTAATATAAGGCGAGGAGAAGTGAGCCTTTTCATTAGGCACTTCTACGTCTAGAACACATTGACCCTGGAGTGCAACAGGTAATGCTGACACACTTCAATTAAATTAAACTAAACTCAACAAAATCACCCTCAATATCTATATCATTTGATCATGTACTTTGGCAAAACAGCTAAACTCCTTTAGTTCAAACTTGCTTATTTGCTTGATCATTCTTAGAAGAAAAGTCACAAAACACACAAACGCAAAGAAAAGAGAATCAGAATCTAGAGTCAGTACCAGTATATGTTCATCCAATAAATATTAGGTGCAAAACATTGAAGGAATAGTATTCTAACAACTGCTTTTGTATATTCATATACACGGTTGGAAATTAATTCAATTTCTTTATTCTATGCAGGTTGGAAAAAAAAGTAACTAGTCTTAGAGCATGAGATAAAAGACAACCTTAGAGATCCCTCTAATAAGCTTTGGTGCTTGTCAGTTATTAAATAAAAAAAAAACAAGTTTTTTTAACTGAAAGTAAGGAGCGACATTAAAACTTAAAACGAACAGAAATTATTCCGTATATGAAAGGGACTGTCCCCTCCTCAGCGCCTCGATCTTTACGCTAAAGTTTTTTATTGTTTTAAAAAATAAAGTTGTGAGACAGAGTCAAACTTTAGCGTATAGAGCGAGGCGTCGAGGAGGGGACAGTCCCTTTCATATACGGAATAATTTCTGTTCGTTTTAAGTTTTAATGTCGCTCCTTACTTTCAGTTAAAAAAACTTGTTTTTTTTTATTTAATTTTGAACGTTTTTGAATAAATGCAGGTTTTGATCTTGGCTCACCGTACATGAATAATTAAAACAAAATTTTCATATTAATTTACTTTTATTTAGTTAAATGGCTTTCTCGAAACTTGTTTAATTTTATTTACGAACGTTTTTATTAGTAATAAATATACGTAACTTACGAATTAACTTACGTAACGAACTTCTATATTCATATATTTTTAATTTGTTTATTAGGGGGTTCGCCCCCTAGTCAATACCTTGCTCTTTAAGCGAAAGTTCGAATTTTGTTCCAATTCTTTAAAAATGACCGCTTAATCACAAAGGCCGTTAATTAGAATAAATAGCTCTTATGAAAGTACTAAAAAATCTTTGGCTTAAAGAGCGGGGTATTGACTACGGGGTGAACCTAATCATATATGTAATATTTTCTGTTCGTTTAAAGTTTCGATGTTGCTGCTATTGCTGTTGAAATACTTGTTTTTTTTATATTAAATTTCTGATCTTTTTTTAAATAATGCTGGGAAGTCCGGCGTCCCCTTCAAAGCAATGTCCCTTCCCCCATGAAAACTTCCTTCATGGAAATATCCTCCCACATAACCCCCGACCCACCCCCCCCACTACCAGGAAAAATCTCCCCTGAAAACGTCTGTATACTTCCAAATAACCAATACTATATGTTAACATTGGGTAAAGTTCATAACTTTCAGCCCTCCCCCCGGAGCTTCGGGGGATTAAGTCATCCTAAAAGAAATACTTATTATATTTTCGAACATGCTGAACAAAATGGCTATCTCAAAATTTTGATCAGGTGACTTTGGGAAAAAATTGAGCGTGGGAGGGGGCCTAGTTGCCCTCCATTTTTTTGGTCACTTAAAAAGGGCACTAGAACTTTTAATTTCCATTCCAATGAGCCCTCCCACGATATTCTAGGACAACTGGATCGATACGATCACCCCTGGGAAAAAAAAAACAAACAAACAAATAAACACGCACCCGTGATCTTTCTTCTGGCAAAAAATGCAAAATTCCACATTTTTGTAGATGGGAGCTTGAAACCTCTACAGGAGGGTTCTCTGATACGCTGAATATGATGGTGTGATTTTCATTAAGGTTCTATAACTTTTAGGGGGTCTTTCCTCCTTTTTTCGAAAATCAGCCAAATTTTCTCAGGCGCCTAACTTTTGATGGGTAGAAATAAACTTGACCACGAACTGTTTGATCAGGACCAAACTAAAGTTCTTGATCTTAGTAAAACTGGTTTCTCTGTCTGCATTCAGAGATAATTAGCTTAGTCTTAGTGACATA
The DNA here is from genome assembly GCA_027921565.1 of Artemia sinica. NCBI lineage: Eukaryota > Metazoa > Arthropoda > Branchiopoda > Anostraca > Artemiidae > Artemia > Artemia sinica. The sequence continues at coordinate 18,059,449 of CM051275.1, forward strand.
AACTACAACACAGGTATATTTTAATTAAATATTTAATATATAGAGTTGGCTAGATTAGGTATTTAATATAATGCGTTCTGGGCGTTCTGTTTTCCATAATTCTCTGTTGTAGTTCCCATAATTTTGTTTCTAAAGTATTATATTTTCATTATATTTTAGTTTATTTCGTTATGATCAACCTAACTTCACTTCTTGAGTGTGGTCGGGATAATACGGAAGTACCCAATAATCTTGCAGATATTGGCCGTTTGTTCTTATCAGCTTTCTTTGGGAAATTGTGTGAAAAAAAAAAACACCGAAACTTTATGACCCAAAACGTTTCAGTACTCGGACTATACTAAATTTCCTGCAGACACACCAATCAGGCTTAAGAAGATTTCAAGCTTCATTTCAAGTTTGTCTGGTTGTACAGTACTTTTCCATTATTTGACTGGGAATAAAGCAAAATTTCATGATAAATTATTTATGTGTCGCAGGCACGTAAGTGGTCGATCAATTCAATAAGTATGCAGTCAATTTTATAGTAAATTTTCGTTTATCACTGACTTTTAGCAACAAATTCTCTTCATAAAAAAATATACCTCAGAGAAGATTACAGCCTTAATGATTGGCTGGGAAGCATACATCATAAAAGCAAAACCAATGAATATATTGCACCTCATTTACAATATTTTAGAAAAGCGATATACCCGAAGGTTCGCCCAACGCCTTGCAAACATCTCAGAGCACCACGTGTGTTGCAAGGTTCCTCAACGCGTGGCACACTTTCGCCACACTTAGAGCGTACCAGCGGTTTACATGATTTCCAAAAGTCTGACCCTCTATAATGAAATGACATGAGTTTTGATTACGCATATATTGCCCCGTCGTCCCTATGTTGCTAGCAGTTTAGTTCCTTTGTTTATGTCATAATTTCTTCTTTGCTTGACTATATCTAATACTTTAAAGCAAAGTTATGACAGATGTCGGTATTTTGCTTTAGTGGAAATGACCAAGCGAAATTCTGGCTGGTGTTCCTGATTGAAAGTGAAATCCTTTGGAGTGATCCAAGAAAAGTGTTTTAAAAAAGGACTCCTTTGAAAACCTATCTAAAACTAATACCAAAGGTAAATTTTACCAGTTTCTTACCAAGAGCCTTATACTTATTTTAGACACAATTTTGACTAAACTTGACCTAAATCTTATCCGTCCTGGAAGGTCGTCTTGGGGCCTCATCATTGACTATATTATTGATGTGTGGTCTACATTAGCATCAATCTTTAGTCAGGTAATGAAATTGCGGCAGTCCGAGTGCTGAGAAGCTATCTCATCTCATCGGAGAGACGCCTGTGGAGCGAGAGCCATGCACGTGACTATTGAAGGATAATTTTGGAAGACAAAAATCTCACGCATGTTGGATGAGGCCCAGCACCTCAAGCTGCTGCATCAAGCTGCTATCTTATCTAGCACGGTGTAAGTCATCTTGAGGCTTTTTACAAGATTACACAATTTTGAAGATGGAAAAAATTATTTTTCAGCTCTCATCCGAAATAGAAATAGACCAAATATATGCTCACACGAAACCAATTTTGTTCAAATGACACGATATCCCGCTATGAAAGCGAAATTTGACTTCTGTCCGGATCTACCTTAAGAGTTTACAAGTGAATCAGATTTCAAGTGAATTCTTCTTTTGCCTTCTTCGTTCTATGTAAAGATTAAATAAAAAAAAACAAGTTTTTTTTAACTGAAAGTAAGGAGCGACATTAAAACTTAAAACGAACAAAAATCATTCCGTATATGAAAGGGGCTGTCCCCTCCTCAATGCCTCTCTCTTTACGCTAAAGTTTGACTCTTTCTCACAAACCTATTTTTTAGAACAATAAAAAACAGCGAAAAGAGCGATGCGTTGAGGAGGGGACAACCCCTTTTATATACGGAATAATTTCTGTTTATTTTAAGTTTTAATGTCGCTCCTTACTTTCAGTTAAAAAAAACTTGCTTTTTGCATTTAATTTCTTAACGTTTTCGAATTGCAGCTTTGATATTGCCTCACCGTACATGAATAATTAAAAGAAATTTGCGTATTAATTTTTTTTTTTTTTTTTGCTAAATGGCTTTTTCAAAATTTTGATCTGACGTAACTTACGAATTAACCTATGTAACGAACTTCTATATTCGTAAATTTTTATTACGTATATTATGGGATTCACCCCCTAGTCAATACCTCGCTCTTTACTCTAAAGTTTAAATTTTGTTCCAATCCTTTAAGAATGAGCCCTTAATCACAAAGCCCGTTAATTAGAATAAATAGTCCTGATGAAAGTACAAAAAAAACTTCAACGTAAAGAGCGAGATAATGACTAAGGGGCGAACCCAATCATATACGTAACAATTTCTGTTGGTTTTAAGTTAACAACAATTTTTTCAGTTGAAAAAATTGTTGTTTTTTATTTAATTTCTGATCGTTTTTATTTTTAATAATGCTGGGAAATCTGGTGTCCGCTACATAGCAATGTCCCTTCCCCCATGAAAAGTTCCTCTAAGGAAAGATCCTCCTACGTAACCCCGACTCCCCCCCCCCCGACAACTACCAGGAAAAAACCTGAAAACTTCTTTATACTTCCCAATAACCAATATTCCCCACGGAAAGATTGGGCAAAGTTCATAACTTGCAGACCTTCCCCGGGGGACTGTGGGGGATTAAGTCATCCTCAAAGACATAGCTATTATACTTTTTGACCATGCTGAGCAAAATGGCTATCTCAAGATTTTGATCGGGTGACTTTGGGAAAAAAATGAGCGAGGGATGGGGCCTAGCTGCCTTCCATTTTTTTTGGGGGGGGGTCACTTAAAAAGGGCATTAGAACTCTTAATTTCCGTTCGAATGAGTCTTCTCGCGATTTTCTAGAACAACTGTACTTACTTACTTACTTGTACTTGTTGCACGTTCAAGCCGCATCCAAACTCATCGTGGCGCCCAGAAGATGACGACATGTCTCCTTCCATAGGTTTTGCTCGAGGTGGCAGGCTCCACCATTTCCAGCCACTGGCAATCCCAGCGACGGCCGTATTTTCGGAATCCTCCGATTGGCTCCAGATCAGACTTAACTGGTGCTAGCCACGTCTTCTTTTGGCCTCCTGCCCTCTTCTTCCATGCCGGTAGTGGTAGACACTTGAGACTTTTTTGCTTATATGGTCATCTAGTCTGCGCATTGTGTAGCCAAACCATCTCAGTCTTCTGTGCTTAACAATGTCAGAGACAAGTGGGCGATCCCCACATCTTCTCCTTACTTCTTCATTTGACATTCTATGTGAGAGGCGGATACCCAGGATATAGCGCAGGCAATTGTGGTTGAAGATATTCAAGCTCAACACTTCGGCTGCTTTAAGTGACGACGTTTCACATCCATAGAGGAGGACAGAGAGAACCACAGCTTCTTACACTCGGAGCTTTGTGCGTGGCAATATTTCGCTCCGCTTCCAGAGATACTTCCGTAGTTGAAGGAAGACACTCCAGGCTGACGATATGCGACTCTTGATTTCTTCTGAAGATTCACCGGTCAGGGTTTACCATCGATCCGAGGTATTTGGAAGACTGGACGTCCTATATCTGATTACGATTTAGGGTCACAGGGGTTTCATCCATCCCATCTGTTTGCATGGATTTTGTTTTTGGTAGGCTTATTTGGAGACCAGTCGAGAGTGCCTTGACTGCCACGTCATTTATCATAGCCTGGGCTTCTGTAACGGATTCAGCAAGCATGTCCACATCGTCAGCATAGTCAAGATCTGTGACGGAGAAGGACGGGCTCACAGCAACACATTTATACTTGTCCAGGACCCTGAGGATCCAATCGATGACGAAGTTGAACAAAGTTTGTGAAAGGACACAGCCTTGACTTACACCTTCTTCGATCAGGACCAGACCTGAAAGATCACCATTGACTCTTACCCGGGCCTTTATTCCAGCATAGTATGCCTTGAGCAGATTGATGATCTTCTCAGGCACACCGTCCTCTCTCATTGCTTCCCATATTGCATCACGATGGACCGAATCAAACGCGGTAATGAAGTCTATGAAGAGTTGGATTGTTTCCTGCTGGTGTTTAAACCGGTGTTCAAGGATCTGTCGCAGGCTAAAAATCTGGTAACAGCAACACATGCCCGGCCTGAATCCTGCTTGGTTGGGTGGTGTTCGGCTGTTTCTGGTGTCTCTGAATCTATATACTTAAAAGTATGGCTGCGAACAGCTTGGCAGCAATGGGGATAGGGAAAATATCTCGTTTTTGCAGTCCATTCGGTCTCCTTTTTTGAAGATAGGGATAATTATTGAGGTCTTCCAGTCATCTGGGATGTATTCATTGTCCCAGCCTTCGGTTATCACGCTATGAAGTTTATCCACCGCCACCTCGGGGAGAGATTTCAGTAGCTTGGCAGGAATCCCATCTATTCCTGGGCTTTTATGGTTTTTCAAAACTTAGATCGCCTTAATTACTTCATCCCTGGAGGGTGGGTCCGTACATACATTTTCATAAGCTTGGTTGTGCGGGGGGGTTTTGCGGTGCTGTAAGTGGTTGCTTTCGATTACTATTGTCTTCTGGTCTCAATAGCTCTTGGAAGTGAACTCGCCATCTTTCGATACGCTCCTCGCTGCTTGTATTTTCCCATCCTTCGCCTTAAGTGAGGGGATGGTAGTTTGCTTCTTCTTCCCAGTGCATTCTCCAAGTATCTGATAGAGTTTTCGGGTATCGTTCCGTGATGCGGCTCTTTCCATATAACTGGCAAAATTAGACCAGTATGCTTTTTTATCAGCTTTTGCCAATTTGTGACATTCTTGTCGTAGCACTTCGTATGTGTGGGACTTCTTGTTGATCATTTCTTTTTTCTTGGCAGAGAGTTTGAGTGTCTTTTCTGAGATCCATTTCTTGGTTTATACGCTTGACAAACCCAAGTATGTTTGAGGCAGCTTCATTGATGTGGTCCTTGAATTTGCTCCATTTCTTCTCAATCTTTATCTTGGGGCAGTTGGGCACTGATCAGTCGGGGTTGCCTCCTCGGTGTCATCTTGAAGGACAGCTAAGCGGTTTGAGAGTTCAAGGACAAAGGCTCCTTGGTACTCATCTACTTTCAGCTTCGACACGTCTATTTTCTGGTTCGGCATAGTAGTCTTCCTTGAGCTAAGTCTGTACTTTAGCCTTGTCTCCAGCAAGAAGTGGTCAGATCCATTTTTCTATACCGTGTCCTCACCTCTGTGCACTCTCGAGTCCAACACCATGGATTTCCATCGTCGAGATACAAGGAGATAATCTATTTGGGCCTTTACTCTTCCATCGTGGGATTCCCATGTATACGTATGACATCGCTTGTGCCTAAACCAGGTGCTAGCCACAGCGAGATTGTTCTGCATTGCGAACAGCTAAAGCCTGTTTCCATTTGTGCACCTGTCTCCGAGGCCGTGCTTGCCGATCGCCTGTTCCGAGTTATACAGCTTTCAGCCGATTCTGACATTCAAGTCGCCTCCAATTAGAAGGATATCTTTCCGGGGAATCTTATCAATGACTGTTTGCAGGTCACTGTAAAACTGATCTTTTTGCTGTTCAGTGGCATCTCTTATTGGGGCGTAAACGCTAAGGATACTCAGATTGTTCGTGCGACCTTTAATTCTTGCCCGCACGATTCTCTCAGACACAGGCTCATATTCGATGAGCCCAGTGACTGCTTTGGGGGACAACAGGGTACCTACTCCTGCTCTGCCAGATCCATCTAATGGTCCCGAGTTATAAAAAGAGACCGCCTTCCCAACCACGGATTCAAGGGTCAAGATGTTACGTCCATTTAGTCTCGTCTCAGAAACACACAGAAAATCAAGGTTATAAAGATAAAATTCATCAGCTACAAAAGCTTCTGTCAATGAACATTTAATCAAGCACAGGTTTCAGCAGCCGATATTCAGGCCTTGTCTTCTTGATAGGACGGTAGCTAGCATACTTTTCGATGGCAAAAAATACAAAATTCCACATTTTTGCAGATAGGAAATTGAAACTTCTATAGTAAGATGCTTGGGTACGGTGAATCCGACGGTGTTGTTTTCATTAAAGTTTTATGACTTTTAGGGGGTGTTTCCCCCTTTTTTCAAAAATAAGTCCAATTTTCTCAGGCGCTTAACTTTTGATGGGTAGAACTAAACTTGATGAGACTTACATATTTGAAATCAAATAAAAATCTGACTCTTTTGATGCATCTATTGGTTTCAAAATTCCGTTTTTTAGAGTTTCGGTTACTATTGAGCTGGGTCGCTCCTTACTTATAGTTCGTTACCACGAAATGTTTGATTCTCCAGAGAGTTGTGTCGGAAGCTCTGAAAAGATTGATGTGGGGGAGGAGAGTGCGCAGCTATGTTGATATCTTTCTGTTTGGTGCTGCCGTGAGTTGTTAGTAGTAATAGTGGTCATATTTTTATAGTCATTTGATACCGTCGTATTTGGTTAATTTTGCATATACTTGTTTCCTTTAGGAAATTGGTCTGACTTTTACTTTCTTTTGTTAATGGAATATATTACTTATACAACCAGCACGTGTTCAAAACTCTCAGCGAATCAGAAAAAAAGGCTATAAAAAAGCACCAAAGTGTTTCAGAGGACAAAATCAAATTTTGTATTTGTGTGAAGGGGTCCAAATATTTATCCTCCAATCCCCGCAAAACAGTAGAAGCTACCACTTCTTTTCTTTTTTTATGCCTGTCACCTGAGAGGCTCGTTATATACTAATTAAATTTAAAAAACAAGTTTTTTTTTAACTGAAAGTAAGCAGCAACATTAATACTTAAAACGAACAGAAATTATTCCGTATATGAAAGGGGTTGTCCCCTCCTCAATACTTCGCTCTTTACGCTAAAGTTTTTATTGTTTTAAAAAATAAAGTTGTGTGACAGATTCAAACTTTAGTCTAAAGAGCGAGGTATTGAGAAGGGGACAGCCCCTTTCATATACGGAATAATTTCTGTTCGTTTTAAGTTTTAATGTCGCTCCTTACTTTCAGTTTAAAAAGTTGTTTTTCTTAATTTAATTTCTGAACGTTTTTGGAAACCCCCTCCTCTGACCCCCCCCCCCATTAGAAAAAAATCCCTCCTGAAACGTCTTTATACTTCCCATTAACCAATACTATATGTAAACAATGGGCAAAGTTCATAACTTCCAGCCCTTCCCCAGGGAACTGTGGGGGATTAAGTCATCCTCAAAAACATATTTATTAGATTTTTGATATGCTGAACAAAATGGCTATCTCAAAATTTGGATTGGGTGACTTGGGGAAAAAATGAGCGTGGGAGGGGCCAAGTTGCCCTCCAATTTTTTTGGTCCCTTAAAAAGGGCACTAGAACTTTTAATTTCCGCTCAAATGAGCCCTCTTACGATATTCTAGGACTACTGGATCGATACGATCACCCCTGGAAAAAAACAAACAAAAAATAAAAAATAAAAAAATAAACACACATCCGTGATCTTTCTTCTGATTAAATAAAAAAAAAGTTTTTTTTTAACTGAAAGTAAGGAGTGACATTAAAACTTAAAACAAACAGAAATTATTCCGTATATGAAAGGGGCTGTCCCCTCCTCAACGCCTAGCTCTTTACGCTAAAGTTTTTTATTGTTTTAAAAATAAAGTTGTGTGACAGATTCAAACTTTAGCGGAAAGAGCGAGGTATTGAGGAGGGGACAGCCCCTTTCATATACGGAATAATTTCTGTTCGTTTTAAGTTTTAATGTCGCTCCTTACTTTCAGTTTAAAAAAAACTTGTTTTTTTTATTTAATTTCTGAACGTTTTTGAATTAATGCAGCTTTGATTTTGTCTCACCGTACATGAATAATTAAAACGAAATTTGCATATTAATTTTACTTTTTTGGTTAAATGGCTTTCTCGAAATTTTGTTCTGACGTTACTTACAAATTAACTTACATAACGAACTTCTATATTCGAATTTTTTTTTACGTATATTAGGGAGCTTGCCCCTAGTCGATACCTTGTTCTTTGCGCTAAAGTTCGAATTTTGTTCGAATCACAAACCCCTGAATCACAAAGGCCGGTTAATTAGAATAGATAGCTCTTTTGAAAGTACTAAAAAAACTTTAGCGAAAAGGGCGAGGTATTGACTAAGGGACGAACCCCCTCATATACGTAATAATTTCTGTTTGTTTTAAATTTTAATGTTGCTCCTTACTTTAAGTTGAAAAAACTAGTTTTTTTTATTTAATTTCTGATCGTTTTAAAAATAATGCTCGGAAATCCGGCATCCTCCATAGAAGGATCCTCCCCCGTAACCCCCTCCTGCGACAACCCCCCCTCCATCAGAAAAAAACCTCCTAAAACGTCTTTATACTTACCATTAACCAATACTATATGTAAACCATGGGCAAAGTTCACAACTTCCAGCCCTTCCCCCGGGAACCGTGGGGAATAAGTCATCCTCAATGACATATTTATTAGATTTTCGACTATACTGAACAAAATGGCTATCTAAAAATTTTGATTGAGTGACTTTGGGAAAAAATGAGCGTGGGAGGGGGCCAAGTTGCCCTCCAATTTTTGGTAACTTAAAAAGGGCGCTAGAACTTTTAATTTCCGTTCAAATGAGCCCTCTTACGATATTCTAGGACTACTGGATCGATACGATCACCCCTGGGAAAAAAAAAAACAAAAAAAAAAACAACAAACAAATAAACACGCATCCGTGATCTTTCTTCCGACAAAAAATACAAAATTCTACATTTTTGCAGATAGGATCTTGAAACTTCCGCTCAAGGGTTTTTTGATACGCTGAATCCGATGGTGTGATTTTCATTAAAGTTCTGTGACTTTTTGGGGGCGTTTCCCCCTTGTTTCGAAAATAAGGCAAATTTTCTCAGGCACATAACTTTTGGTGGTAAAAACTTAACTTAATAAAACTTATATATTTGAAACCAGCATAAAAATTTGATTCTATTGATGTAGCTATGGGTATCAAAATTCAAGTTGTTAGAGTTTCGGTTACTATTGAGCCGGGTCCCTCCTTACTTACAGTTCCATACCACGAACTGTTTGACAAAAAAATACAAAATTCCACAATTTTGCGGATGGGAGCTTGAAACTTCCGCAGTAGGGTTTTCTGATACGCTGAATCCGATGGTATGATTTTCATTAAAGTTCTATGACTTTTTAGGGGTTTCCCTCTTTATTCGAAAATAAGGCAAATTTTCTCAGGCGTAACTCTTGATGGGTAAAATAAAACTTAATAAAATTTATATATTTGAAATCAGCATATAAATCTGATTCTATTGATGTAGCTATGGGTATCAAAATTCAAGTTGTTAGAGTTTCGGTTACTATTGAGCCGGGTCCCTCCTTACTTACAGTTCCATACCACGAACTGTTTGACAAAAAAATAAAAAATTCCTCATTTTTGCGGATAGGAGCTTGAAACTTCCGCAGTAGGGTTTTCTGATACGCTGAATCCGATGGTATGATTTTCATTAAAGTTCTATGACTTTTTAGGGGTTTCCCTCTTTATTCGAAAATAAGGCAAATTTTCTCAGGCGCGTAACTTTTGATGAGTAAAATTAAACTTAATAAAACTTATATATTTGAAATCAGCATAAGAATCTGATTCTATTGATGTATCTATGGGTATCAAAATTCCGGTTTTTAAGAGTTTCGGTTACTATTGAGCCGGGTCGCTCCTTACTTACAGTTCGTTACCAGGAACACAACAGAAAATCTTACCTTCACCTAAAACAAGTGCATAAAAATGTCCGTACCAATTTAACAACAATTTATTTCCAATGGAGATCACAATGTCATTTTTCGAAAAAAAAAACACAATCATTAAATCTAATTAAACGTAACGGGCCATATGTCCCAGAACAGAATGCGCAGAAGACTAGATAACATCTTTAAGAACAATGTACATTTAAAGAAAAAAAAAGAAGTGAATTGCACTTTAGTATTCTTCTAATTGTATTTTGAAAACGCTGTTTTACTTCGAGGGAAATGGATTGCCTAGCGTTGTTGGGCATCCTGGGCAACATACACAGCCAGAGCTCTATGGGAAAGAGGGGAAGGGGGTTTTATCTGTGGAACGATTGTAATATATACAGAAAATATATTTTTGGGCCCACACATCTAAATAGTTCCGCTCTTTATCACGTTTATAAAAAAAAATGAAGAATTCTCAGATGAAGTTTAGCGGATGGGGATACACCCACTATCGTTAACGTTGTTATAAAGTTGTAAGGACCTTACAGAACATTTGTCTAGAAGACATAGTTGGAATAGTTAAAAGTGTCTTCCCTAACCTAGCCTTAGGTATATCCTCGTTGGATGTGTTTGTTTACTCCATAGACTCTAAGGCTTATTTCTATAAAAATTCAAAATGATGTTGAAAGATAAAAAAAAAAGTTTCGCTTTGGTTTTTGGCACACCATAAAGCATCTCAGGAAGCCGAATTTTGTCAAGGTTCATATTGCTGCTACAGCTAAATGTTATATCTTATATTATCACACTTTCAACAAATGCCAAAAACCCTTTGATAAACTGTTCTTAAAGTATATATATATATATATATATATGTATATATATATATATATATATATATATATATCTATATATATATATATATATATATATATATATATATATATATATATATATATAATATATATATATATATATATATATATATATATATATATATATATATATATATATATATATACATATATATTCATTCTCTGCTGATCACCCCTTTGAGAACAATTAGTAAATATGTTTTAGCTATTATCTTAGCAACTGTGCAAAACTCAGAATCGATGTTTAGGTATGCCTCTTAGCTTTAGCAATATGCCTCTTATATGATATACCGTTTATGCAGGCTAAGTACATAAGAATTAAGCTTTCCCGTGGGTTCCAAAAGTTAAGGAACTTAAATTTAATACCTCGCTTTCTGTTAAAAAAGTCTAAGATAGTTCAAAAACTGTTCTACCAATTGACCGAAATAAGTATTGTGCCTTCCAGTAAAGTAGCGACTGTAAACGGAAACCCAGTCCAATTAATTTGGTTCAATGAAATTTGGTTCAATTAATTTTAACCAAATTGGTTCAATTAATTTCAATCAATTTAATTTAGTTCAATTAATTTGGTACTATGAAAGGAAACTAGGTGTTTTAGCTATACTCAGAAATTGCTGAATAGCAAAGATATCAAAAAACATTTAATCCTCTTTAATTTAATCCACTTTAATTTAATCCACTTTAAAAAAGATTTAATAATAAGTCCTCTATGTTATGAAGAAAACAAAAATGAATCATGCAAGCAAAATTGGAAAAAGTACTAAAAAGAATTAAAGCACACAACATTGTTGCTATCATTTTATTGGGAGCTTTTATGAGCTGTATATGTAGTGTATACTATATCTCTTTATGTTTAGCTTTTATGTTCTGTATACTATATCACTAGTTTATGTTTCATTTGAATCCTTATCGTGCTTTAATTTCTCTGTTGTTTGTGCGAAATTCACGTCATTGGCTTAATCACAAAATATCTATTCATCTATTATAACACTAAAAGTGGAATAAATCGAAAATTAAAACAAAAGTACGTAATACACAAAGCTTCTGGCCAAATTAATGCTTTCATAAGTATTTTTGAAGATTGTACCTCGTTTAAGTGGAAACTTATAAAACTACATGTGTTTTAGTTAAGTAAAAAAAAAAAAAAAAAATAAAAAAAAAAAAAAAAAAAAAAAAAAAAAAAAAAAAAAAAAAAATTCAAATTTTAATGGAAAAGACGCTCCGTGTACAATTATGTCAACAATTATAAGTTTTTGGTAGTAGGAAGGGCGAAATTGTAAAAAAAAACGTGGATGAGGAATTACCGCAAGAAAAGCTAATAGCACGAAAGAGGTTAAGAAGGTGAAACTTTTCTTTCAAACCGTAGTTTTCTTTGGGAGCCTAAAGATTGTTAATGTTTGAGGTTTTACGGACGAAAAGCTTTGTAAAATTTAACTAACTAGTTTCACTAATTTTTTTTTGACGAATCAACGTGGCAACACTGCCGAAAATGTGGTACTCCCCTGAAAACTTCATTTTCTTGTAACAAACAAAAGAACAATCTTTGAAAATCGCAATTTCCAGGTGTGCATCGACCTAAGATGAGTCCAGGGGGAAAAAATGTTTAATTTTCATGTCCTAGGTACTTTAACATGTACACGAACAATTCACAAAGGAAGTAAAAATTATTGGGAATTCAAAAAAACTAATACAAAATCCCTAGAATCAGAATATAGGAAGAGGAGGGGGAGATAATCAATATATATTTGTTATATAATTATATATCTAATATATATTTAAAATAAGTGACTAAAATATTATTAACATATATTCAATTGTATATCTCTCTTCTAAAATATTTGAGAGGGGAGGAGCTCAGGAGCCAAGGGTTCTGGACAAAATTTGGAACAATAAATTTTACGTACTTTTGTTTTAAGCGACATAGAGAAAGACATTAAGACCTACATAAACTAAATACAAGTTCCCACTTGCTTACGAAAAGTGCTGCGTGAAAAAACTTGCAAATTTTTTGGATTTCGCTGTAAAGCTGAACGTACAAAACTTCAACAAATAATATACATGAATGTTATCACAACGTAATAAATAAAAAAAGAGTATTTATCCAACTCTCTAACGATTTACTCTTTCAAATAGGTCTACTGTAGCCTTGACAATACCTGAAGAAATTTCGAACTATATAACAAGTTAGTCAAAGAAAAATACACAAGCATGCCTTAAGATAGATATACAGACTCCACAAGTGGAGCATTGTTAAAAGGGGCCGCTAAACTGTGTACCTTGCTACTTGGTTAACTGTATTTGATTGCAGATGGTTTTCAATTAATTTTTTTCCGCGTTATTTTGTTTTATTTTAAGACAGTATCACTAATGATCATTTAACCGACTAAGATTCTACAAAATATTTATTAAATTACATTGATTTAGTTGCTAAATGCAAATTTGATATGACTCACTTAATTACTTCGAATGATTGATTCATTTGATTAATTGATTTAACTGACAATGTTTTTTTAAATATTGATTTATAAAACCAAAGAAAATGAAAATAAATTGGTCATCAATTTTTTTAAATTATCTTTTTGAACATTTTTGGCGGATTTTGTCGTTTTTATGCCGTTTTTATGAAGACAAAAAAAAGCTGAAGGACGTGTCAAAAGCTGCTATCACCCTGGGTAAGTTCCATTTCTTATCAAAAAATAACTATCATGTCTTTGAGAGTTGAGAGTCCTTGCTTTGGAAGAAACTTGTATAGCTATAGGATTCTGATCAGGGGCCAATTTCATAACATGAAATTGTGACGAGGAGCAAGATTTTGCCATACCGTGATACCTTTTAATGTCTTAATGGAGTACCCTTTTGAAAGGTTATACTTTTGTAAAAACAATGGAACCAGAAGGTTTTTCCACGATGGGAGACGGGGAGGGGGGTATATGACTTAAAAAACGGAATCTAAAATCTTGTGTACGTTGACATATATTTCCCATGGTTCTTAGTGGAAGAGGTCCTCAAATTCGCTATGTAAAAGTCACAAATTTGCTTTGGGGTAAAGTGGGAAATAGGCAGAATTTAAGATAAAACTATTTGCTTTTATTTTTATCTCCTAATTTAAGATAAAACTCCTATCAAAGATTCAAGATGTATATTTTAAAGCTTCAGCCAAATATAGTCTTACTTAGTCTGATCATTTAATATTTTAAACTCAAACATTCGATTTAATTTTAAATGTCTCTAAATATCTCGCTTAAGCCAGGAAGAATTGGTTTATTTAGTTGTGTAGGATTGTATATGTAGTGATCACAGTTAGGATGGTGGGATCGGATACAAATTCGGGCGTTTTTTTTTTAGAACAATTTATGAAACTTTGGACAATTCTTCTGTGATAATTCAAAAAGCTTTAACCTGGACGATATAAATTTCATAAGAAAATAAAAAAGTAAAAAATGTGTTAAAGGTTTTTTACTGTTCCTTATTGCACTTTTTGTCTCTCCAGAAATTACGTTTCTCTGTCAGTTAAAATTTCTGACTCAGCATCAGATGACCGCGACCGTAAAAAGACTGTATTTAAACAACAAAAGGAGGGGCTATTTTATAATCCAGAAATAAAGAATGGTGTGATTGGCTTACGAACATTTGTCACAAAATGAACCAATAGGATTAAAGCACACTTTTTGACACAAAGTATAGGGTTATAATCTCTCTTTTTTTTAGACGGGTCCTGTCTTTCAAATTTTCGAATTTTGGTATCACTTAGGTCTAGCGAGATCAATGAATATGAAAGAGCCATATTTTGATTACTCTTAACTCCAATGTGATGTTAAATTACAAAACCGGGATGTTTCAATGACTGTACAAAATAAACAAATCTGAAGTTTCACACAGAGCCCAAATATGGCCAATTAAAGTTCGAACCACTTAATAGCATATCACGAATTAATGTTTCGATTGGCGTTTTGCCGACCAGACGTACGAAGAAAAGTTGCTCGATAACCTAGAAAAAAATAATACTGGTTTAGGTTTCTTTATTTATAAGCAGAAAAAGGATTTTTGCAAAATACAAATGCTGAACTTACGAAAAAACTGACGTTTCTGCTAACGTTCAGCATAAGATACTAGCCAGTTTCATCAACAAAATAATAACAAAAAAAAAAAAATTAAAAAAGAACAAAAGAGCCAAACAACAAATTAGGCTCACAAAAATACCATTTCCATAACGCACCAATACAACAGCCTCCCTACCACTCTTCATCCCTACAACCATCACAAACTATCTGAAACGTCATTCATAACAAACTATCATCACAACGATCATCACAACGATCATCACAAACTATCCGAAACGTCATTCATAACAAACTATCATCACAACGATCATCACAACGATCATCACAAACTATCCGAAACGTCATTCATAACAAACTATCATCACAACGATCATCACAAACTATCCGAAACGTCATTCATAGCAAACTATCATCACAACGATCATCACAAACTATCCGAAACGTCATTCATAACAAACTATCATCACAACGATCATCACAACGATCATCACAAACTATCCGAAACGTCATTCATAACAAACTATCATCACAACGATCATCACAAACTATCCGAAACGTCATTCATAACAAACTATCATCACAACGATCATCACAAACTATCTGAAACGTCATTCATAACATACTATCATCACAACGATCATCACAACGATCATCACAAACTATCCGAAACAACATTCAAAATAGCCCTTTTAATGCTCCCTAGCACCAAAAATCAAATTACCCGTCATTTAATAAATCGTCAGTCGGGTACAGGGCCGTATCCAGGATTTGTTTTTTCGGGGGGAGGGGGGTTACAAAAAACATCGAAAAACGCAAAAAAATTTGTTTATATTAATATTTGTTACGTTTCTACGAGTCGGACAAACATTTCGGGGGGGAGGGGGTTCAAACCCCCCCCCCCTGGATACGGCTTTGGTCGGGTATCAAAAGGTCGTATCTTTATAGCTCTAAATTTTCAGAAGACTAAAAAAAAACTCACAACTTTATTTCCCCTCAGATAATCATAAAACAAAAATGGATTGATGAGTAAAATCAATACATTTTAACCCGTTTTTGTTTGACGATTATCGGAGGGCAAATAAAAAAGTTGTGAGGTTTTTTCGCTCTTCTGATAATTTACAATCATGGGGATACGACCATTTGATACCCGAATGACGAAATACTCTTTAACCAATTTAATATTTGTTTGAATTTCAAAATATAGGACAAACATTTGAAGATAAAAAAATCTAACTCTTTTTTCGGAGAGAAAAAAAATAATTTAAACAAGAAAATCACATATGAATTAAGAAGATCGCTTAAAGCCTTTCACTCAGAAAAATTAGATTCATTTGAAATTTACAAAAAAAACTATGAAATTTCTTAAAACCAATACAACTAAAATATTTTAAGACCATACATGTTTCAAATATAACATGAAATAAATTACTGTAATATTTTATGCCAATATACCTATAAATCTTCTTTCTTTGATTTTTCTTCTTATTGTAATTTTTCCCTGTTTAATTCATCAGGCTACACTTTTTTGTTTTATTGTATTTTGTTATCTGGACCCTTTTTCTTTATGCTTAGTTGTGATACATTATTTTCAATTTATTTTTCTTTGCTAAGTGACAATCATCGGCTTTTGTGCTATCTGTAAAACATCATAAATAAAACGATACTCCTCCACCAAAGCCAAAAAGGCAATCTATATATTGGTATTACCATATATCTAAAGCCTAAAAGGGTAACTCGAAAGATTGTAGGGAGGCATAAACATTATTAAAAAAAACGGGTAGGCGTATGGGTAAAACGGGAAACAAAACGAGAAGAGAGAAAAGGAAAAAGCAACAATGCCATCTTTTAGCCCAAAAAATACAGAAGAGAACGTAAAATAATTTAGTACCCTAATAAACTTCTAAAATTATGACCTCTAAAAATTATGCTAGTTTGCAAGTTCAAAATCTGTATATACGTTTGAAATTTCTTTTTTATTGGAACTATCTATTTTAATATTTGTTAGGGATGGGTCCGAGGGGGACCCCGGCCTCCCCCCAAGATTTTTTCTGGGGTCCCTCATTCCTTTTTTTCGTTTTCTACTCTTTTTTTAAATAAACTTGTCAATTATTTGCGCCCTTGTCACACTGCCCCTCCCCCCTAGAGTTTGCTCTAGATCCGGCTTTGGTATTTAGTAAATCTAATACTTGCCTACTTTTATGTTAAACGGTTAAAAAGAATGAGAAACCAAAGTAAACCTTTTATGTTTATTTACTAGAAAAAGTTTTCACCAGCACTGAATTATATGTTGTTGTTGTTGTTGACGGGATATATATGTTGACTCATTATATGTTGTTGTTGACGGGATATTACTGACCCATCTGTTCATAAAAACACAAAGGATTTTCGCAAATAAAAAAGTTTTGTTATTTAGTTAGAAAATGAATCACCTTTGTACTAGTAGGAAAAGGTGGATGATACTTGTAGGATGATACTAGTAGGAACTAGAATGACACTAGTAGGAAAAGGTGAATAAAATATTTATGTTAAATTATAGACAGGTAAATCACATACAAATCAATTCATTCTTGATGACACCAGTGTTTAAATTTTACAGAGAAAATAAAGTTGCGCAGTGTTGCAGAATTAAAACACAAAGAAGAAATTATTAATTACAAATTAATTCTTACGTCGTAGTCCAAAACCTTGAAATATCGGCAAAAGAAAGACACATTATTGTCGAATCTACGTAAAAAACTAAGCTTGTAACTGCTTAGTTGAGTGTCACAAGGTAGCAAGGACATTGTATTATTTCAGCCATTATTATTGAGGGATATTCAAATAAATACAAAACATAATCGCATCTGGAAAAAGAAAAAAAAAACTATACCCAAGGATCAGCCTTTTAGAGTGTTTTTTAAATGCAGTAATAGTTAGGTGTATTCATTGATGTTTACATGCAAATATATTGCATTTAAGACCTACAGAATTTAATAAACCATGAATAAAGATCCGAGCTTTGAATAGTTCGGTGAAGTTTTCAACAGTTTCGGGTGGATGAGCAGCTTGCGCAGCTGTGCTGACCTCATGCGGCTTGGTGCTGCAATGACTTGTTATTAGCAGAAGTAGTTGTATGAGTCCTGTTTCTATTCATTACAAAATAAAATTACTTGAGAGGAGACAGTCCTCAGCGATGGCAGTCGCAGAAGGAGTTTTCCGAATCTAGTTGGCTGATTAGGATACTGGCTCCTGCAGTACTCTTCCAATGCACATTGGGACTTCTCCTGAAGGTTCTCGATGTGGGCTACGTCTGACAGGCCACATGCATCTAAAATATGAAAAAAAATTGACAACTTTCAGTGCTACCAGGTGAAGCGAGTTTACTTCATATAGACCATTAAAAAATTAAATTTGACTGATGCTATTTATAAGGAAAAGCTGAATAGTGTAAAACTTCGGTAAAAGTCAAGCCATTAAAAAAATTTGAATCAGGTCAATTAGGGTGATGATTTTTCTGATTTAGCCAATTAATATCCATGAAAAACTGAGGAGCCGCATCAATTATTGGTATCTGTCTTATGGACCATTCACGATCAGATTTTATTAACGCCAAGGTGTAGATAGTCCTAATTTGAACCATATATACTCGTAATTTTTCACAGAATTTTTCAGCCAATCAGAAAATTCTGCAAAAAAATGTGATTGACTCCAATTGGCACTGGCTCAGTAAAACCTCGCTGTGAATGAACCTTCAGTCCCCCAGTAGAAGTTTTGGTCAGTTGCCAGAGGGGTCGTGGGTTCGACTCCCATCGATGGCAATTTATTTATTTTAATTGCCTTATAAGCTAGTAGATTAGTACACGAAAACAAATAATGCTCTCAAAGTTCTATTTCATTTAATATACGCAATATGTTCTAGGCAGCCGTAATCAATAATCCAATTAACGCCAGGATCTATCCTGGAATCGTTCAAGTGAATAAAAACAAGTTTCTAATCAGTCAAAGAACCGTCCAAACAGACAGTTCAAATAAAAGAACAAAGCCAAATATGGATATCGCTGAAAAAATACCCATTTTATTTCTTCTAATATCTTTAGAATGTTGTAATGCAATGTTCGAGTCCAAAGTTTCTTAAAATTATTCGTCGTAAAATTCAGAAAAATGTCTCAACATAAGGTAAATTATCACTAGCGATAATCAAGGTCGAGATAATTATTTATCAATGATTTTGGTCAATCAAGTATACTATTCTTGAGCCCGAAATAAAAGGACACATCTATGTCTATTTTCCTTAAGTTTTATGTTAATTATACAATTTTTAGCATGTTATTTTTTTATCTCGTTCGGTTTTAATGTTTTAACGCTAAACGACAATTTTGAGGGGCATTTGCCCCCTAATAATGTGGGGAAAAAATATTACACATTATACATCCCATGCCCTTGACTATCCTGCTATGGATCTTTCTTGCCCCCCAATGAAAATGCTGCAAATTTGCCCCTGTTCATTATTAAGTACAGCCAAGGGTCTCTGAAAGAATCCCTAGATTTGATTGACAGTGGATTAATTTAACAGACTAACCGCAGATCACTTGACAATAGAAAATATAATTGAGCTTAAGGGTCAGTTTCTGGGCTTATCAATTCAAATAATACTGTTCGGTCAAAAACATTGAGTGCTGTTTCGTCAACAATTTACCAGGCTTCCAGTAACTCAATTTCAAAGACTACTTGAACTAGGTAAGTTTATTATCCAATTAATTATATTTACTATATAATAATTAAGGTATAAAGTATTAATACAGTCAATATACAACTAAACTTTAAGTGAATCAATTTGTTTTTTACGCACTAAAATGGTGACACTTCAGTCGTTCATTCATTACGATGTTTAAATATGTTTATATCAGTTAGATTATTTTATTTTCTATATTTTATTAGATTATTTTTTAACCATGCTTTTAATCTTAATTATAACTATGGTCATTTTACATAAGCCCTTTCATTTTAGGCAGAGAAGATTTAATGAATATTTCACTTTGGGCACAACTCCTTTTTTGTGTAAGAAGATAAGGTGCATTTTTATTTAAAAAACGAATATCGCAAGCAAAAATATATCGAAATTTGAGAGAATAACACAAATGTAATAAAACAGACACTGCAATACTACCACTACTAACAACTCCCTGCAGCAGCACCGAGCCGCCTGAGGCTAAAACGGCTACGCGTGCTCCTCCTCGATCCCAATCTATTCAAAGTCTTTCTGTTGAAACCCTTCAATTAAATTGCAATTTCCCTTAAATCTGTTCTTACGACATCCTCCCATCCCGTTCAGGGACGACCAGGGACGATTCTGCTCCCACCCCATTCAGGGACGACCCTATTCTGCAATATGAATACAGAAATCCATTAGGGCTAATTTTCTTGCTGGGATACCTGTTTTACTGAAGACTAAAAACTGGAAAGAGGTTTGGAGATAAAGAAAATAAAGTTGCCGGTAGATGAAGCAGGGTTAGAGGCAGAGAAATGACCTAGAGAAAGAAAAACGAGCAAAAATGGGGTTTTTAAAGGCCAAATAAAAATACTGAAAAAAACACAACAAAGTGAATATTTCGAGAGGACAAACGCCTCTCTTCTTCAGCGCGAAACGAAATAATGTATCCAAGGAATGTGCCGAAGAAAAAAACAAACAACGAAAAACAATCGCGGAAAGTCAATGTGAAAAGAACCAAAAAACGAAAGAAAAACCAAAAGCTTAAAAGACGAATAAAATTCAATAAAAGCCAAAAATTATAAGAATTAAAACCAAATACCTAACAACCATAAAAGCGAGTTATTCGCCAATATCTGCGATTTGCACAAAATCCAAAAAAAAAATGAACTGCCATTGACGGATACTAGCGAACAACTGAGGAATGTTCGCAATGATGGCAGTTCATAAATTTTTGGATTTTGTGCAAATTGCGGATATTGGCGAATAACTCGCTTTTATGGTTGTTAGGTATTTGGTTTTAATTCTTATAATTTTTGGCTTTTATTGAATTTTATTCGTCTTTTAAGTTTTTGGCTTTTTCTTTGGTTTTTTGGTTCTTTTCACATTGACTTTCCGCGATTGTTTTTTGTTGTTTGGTTTTTTCTTCGGCACTTTCCTTGGATACATTATTTCGTTTCGCGCTGAAGAAGAGAGGCGTTTGTCCTCTCGAAATATTCGCTTTATTGTGTTTTTTCAGTATTTTCATTTGGCCTTTAAAAACCCCATTTTTGCTCGTTTCTCTTTCTTTTTGTTATGTCAGGCCAATGTGGTTTAAGAAATTATCTTCGTCAAGAAATGACCATCAAATATTCTCATTTACAAATAAGATGATAGTGTATCCAGGGGGATTCTGACCATGCTACGTTTCCACCAATAATCCCCTACATTTTTCATATAATTTACTCGTTTTTCCACCTTAGTCCAGATATACCACTCTATTCTCACCTGCGGCAGTCAGTGCGCAGAATCGTTGAGTGGGAGCATTTCGATTCCTTTTCACATCACCACAGCTTGCAAACTCTTAAAACTAATGTGCAAAATTTAATTTAGTCTATTCCTTGACAGATTTTGTGTTGGACTAAATGCCTCGTAAAAACAGTTTATTTTTTAAATTTTCAAGTGTCTTATTGCTTCAAAGGTTAAAAATAAAATCAAGTACAAGGATACTCAAGCACATTTTGCTGTGGCAGCAAGCCTGCATAGACTTTTCTGGGAGAGGTGGCCAAGATTTTAAGAAATCTTTAAAAAAAACCTGAATCTTCTTGAATTTTTGGGCACTTCTGCTGAAACTTTTGAATTAAACTTTTTTTTATTAGCATTAACCTCTAATATTTCCTTATTGTCCCCCCACCCACTTTTTTATTACCTTCTCCACACGGAAAATAAATTCTTGGGTAATTGCTTGGGTCTGATATCTCAAAAGTAGTAAATTTTTGACAAAAAAAAGAAAGTTGACCATATAAATATTCCAAATATTCGAAAGAAGAAGGACATCTGACAAAAGAAGTCCAAATTCCAAATTTTCCCTGCATGACTTTCTTCTCTTTTTCTTTGCATAAATAGTTCGTTAATGCAGCAGTATTTGCGGCAAATGCATAGTATAATAGAATCTTATTATACTAAAAAAAGAAAAAAACTATAACCTACTTAGTTTGGCACAAGACGTTCAATTAGCAACACAATACTTATCTACTCGCTACCCTTTTGTTCTATACCGAAAAGGGGAGTGCTTCGCCTGGTATAACACTTTAATAATACCCTTAAATATATTACCAATAAAAGCAAGATCGAGTTTTGCTAAATCGGCATCCTTTGTATGTACACGGATGTCAGATGTTTAACCGTGTTCTAATTACCAAGAATTTGCTTGGTCTTACCCATTAAGGTAAGACCACACCGATCAGTATTCACAAACTAAGCTTAGTACATATAACAAATAGATATGGATATGATGCCAAATGCAAACCAGGCATGTATCCAAATCCAGGGAATGCATCCAAATTATTTCCTGTCTTTTCACAATGTTTCACATTTTTTTCGGGCCCTCCTCTATAAATGTATGGGTACATTGACTAAAACAAACCTAAGGGGAATTTGCCTCTTGAAACCTGTTCTGTCTAGTAATTTGCCTCTTGAACCTGTTCTAGTCCGTACTTTTATTTCCTCTGATTTTCAATGGCATTTATAGTAGGCTGGGCGCACCCACGACAAACAAAAAGATGACAAAATAAATAAACATAGAGGAGAGAGTTTCTTTTAGACCTTTGTTTTCATAATCATCGTTTTTTTCGTTTAAAATATTATTTTTAATATCTCTTTTCTTTTTGTTCTTTTTGGATGTTTCTTTCTTTTCGCATCGGTTTCATTACTTACTTTCCTGTTGCTTTCGCTAGTTTTTATGACTTCCTTTTTTAACAGTTTTGTTTCATAATTGCACCAATTCACGAGAAATAGGGCCAGGGAGTGCAGTTTTCGAAGCCTAGGGGGGGGGGGGCAATTATGCTGTTTAAAGTAATTTTTCAATGAAAAAGGGGCAATTTCAATGAAAATACAATAAAAGATATTTTTCAAAATTAAGCGGGACACATGCCCCCTCCCCCAACCCCATTCCGAAAAACGCCTCTGTTGTTTCGGTGTTTTATTTATTTTGGTCCCACTAAAGACGGCTAGGCCAACAGCCCAGGCCGTTTAATTTTTATTTTCCGCTTTTCTTCAATGTGTTTCTTCGTTTTCATTTCACTAAATTTATTGAAGAGAGTAACGAACAAAAGAAAGCATCTACACTCAGATTTAAAACAAGGAACATAAAAATTATTTCCACTGATAAATGAAAAACAGATATTCTGATCGTGAACAACAGATTCAGTTGCAGTTTAGGTAAAAGGCTATAAGCTTTTGGATTAGTTAACTGTGTGAAAGATACTCAGAAATTAGCAATGGCTAGTTTGAATAATTTATGGTAAAGAGCACCTTATCGTTGGTTGAGTCCGTCAAATGCCCCCTTCACCTGTAGCAGAAATTAACGCCAAGCACAAAAAATTACACTCGATGGAAAGACATATAAATGGTATTCAGTCTTTGATTTACACGCTACCCAAAGCATCAATGCCACAATGACGACGTTGAACAGATTCTCAAGCTATTCAGAAGGATGTCTAATGGCATTAGTCACCTGAAGGCAGACAAAAAAAAGGGCAAACATGGTTTTCTACAACCCCCCCCTTAGCAGAGAATTTCTTTATGAACACACATTGTTTTGATGTTCGATTCGCTATTGCTATTTTTGGACCTAAAACAGTCCGATATTAAAGATATGCTTCAACTGAAAACAACTAATGAGTTAGGTCCGCTGTAGTGGATCTTACAAGCTGTTTTTTTTTTTCGGGACTCGATGTTAAAGCCCAGTCGTAGTCTTGAGAAGGCTAATTTGGCTGTGAGCCCTGATTATACTCAGCACAGCGGTCAATTCACGAGAGATGAAGCAGTTTCTGGAGACAACAAGAAAAAAAACATAAATCCACTAAGCTGCAAGGAACTGAATTGCTCTTAGAAGATAAATATTTTCCATATGATTCTGATTGAAATGCCATCAGACTCTGCAAGGATGTGCAATGCACAATTTGCCGTGTTGTGTTAGGAAACAAACTGTAGATGAAAACTAAAAATAATATTTAGTTAAATAATATTATATTATAATAATATTAAATAATAAAAATATTATTTAATATTATTATTTAATATTATTTAATATTATAAATATTATTTAATAATATTAAATAATATTATATTATATTAAATAATATAAATAATATTTAGCAGAAGATACATAGCTCACTATCTACAGTAAATAGAGATATGGCTACTAAGTATAGGAACGAAGAGCTGAGCACACATATCCCGAACAATATACAAGTGAGCAATGTTACACGAGACGGCGGAAGTGATATAACAGTCCAAATAGAAATTATGCTTATCCAGTTCTACAGACTAGAACTTACAAGGTTTTTGCCCCAGGGAAGTGTAAGGGTTGACGGTATTAAAGAAGCTAAGATGCTGTATTTTTAGTCTAGACGTAGGTTGAAAAATCTTTTGTTTCGGGACATCAGTAAATCAGTATTGCGGTAGCCACAAGGAAAAGTGGTGAGGTGTATGGAAGGGTATCAATGTTACTATGTTACAATTGGACTGAGAATAAGCGTGTTCTAGGTCTTAAAAGCAAATTGGTTAACAAAGTGAGGCTTAGTATATATGTCCTTCCTGAATGAGTTATTTCTTCTGTAGAAGATACATGATCGATATTAAAGGAATTTGTCTGACATACCTATTGCAGATTTTTTTTTTCTTTTTAGGTGACTTTAATGGATATACAGGAGATGAACAGGAGGCTGCTCCACGTTTCATGCCCTGGATGGTTGCACCACAGAGGACGAGTAGGAACCCTCTTCGACAAAAAAAATGAATGGGAAGTAAGCTTTTGGAGTTTTGCAGTGATGAGAATCACTTATTGTAAATGGGATGATAAAGATTGATAGCAAACAATGTTTTTCAGAGATGTCTCCAAGTGCGACTGATTATTTCATACTAAGATAGATAAATGACTAGCTTTGAAGGAGAATATGATGGATATTCAGACAGCTTTTTGAAACAGAGTGGTAGAATCAACCGAATCAGCCAAATATGCTGAAAAAAAAAACATTAGAGGGCAGTGGTGTAATTTCGTTTAAATCGTGAGGGGAGGGGGAAGGGAAGATGGAGCCTATTTCTCCAAATCAAGTGAAAATGACAATGAAAATGAAAAATGGGCCATGTAGTCCCATAAAGGGAAAAATATATTAAAGAAAACTGACCCGTTTCTCTGGATGCTTGAATTATACAGGCTTATCTTAGTTGCGACAAGATTTTTGAAGAGATAAATTTCAGCTGGAAGGCAAACTATAGTCTAGGGATAAACTGGGTTCTTGAGGGGGCAGTTGTCCCTGCCCCATAGCAAATTACCCCCATGCTAGAGGGAAACAGAATAGGTTACTTCCAGCTTCCCTAGATCTGATAAAAACTTTCAATGAAGAAGGAGTAAGGGAGGTCCCCATTAAAAGTCTGCTACAACCAGGATCGCTTTGGGGAATTGTAAAGATATTAGCAGCTATATTTAGTGTAGTTAGGACAGTAGCTGTAGTTGGAGTAGGAAAATTATTTTCTAAGGTAATTTAAAGTAAAAAAAGAGCTAAGCAAGGTTCTTGTTTATCACCTAGACTATTGTCTATGTTTATTCACTATACAGTGAATTACTTTAAGAATACAGCAGCATCTGCTGTAGTGCTGTGGAATTTTCCGGTAAATTTTTATTTCCTCTTCTTTTTGCGGATAGCCTAACAAAGTATTGGTAGCAAAAAGTGTGAATAGGCTGTAAAGACTGTTAGATTTGACCCATGACTGTTTAGTTATGAAGGATATAATTAAATGATATGTCAGCAGGGTTGCCAACTCGCACACTTTTCGTGTGAAATACACTCTTTTTCACTTCAGATGGGAAGCGTGAGAGTGAAAATCACTTTTTTGTGTGTTAGTTTTTATTCCCTCTGAATGTCAGTAGTTGGTAACTTTGTCAGAAGTGTAATTAACCCAAGGAACGGGGTTGCCAACTTGAAAACTTTTCATTTGTAATGTACTCTTTTATAACTCAGCGGTGATATGCAAGCTTTAGCAGCCATACACGTGCAAATTTTTTGACTTGCACTCTTTTTGAGCAAAAATCACTCTTTTTTTGGCCTTGATTTGCACTCTTTTTGGACATCAGTGGTTGACAACCCTGTATGTTAGTCATAAAAATGGTTTGTGATAAGATGGGATTCATTCAAACTAAAAGTGGGGTAAACATAGCAAGAAGAAGAGTAATGAAGTAAATTATAATATGAAACAAGCAAGTTATTTCAAAAATAAGTTATTTGACATAAAATTGACCTATTTTTCAATGTTGTCCTCCCTCACAACGCTAAAAAATTTCTGTGTTTGCTGCATTTATATATTTCCCTCTTTTTCAAATTAGAACGCATAAGCTATTCCCTTCTGAGATTATTTCCGAACTGATATTAAAACAGAAGTTACTCCCAAGGGAATAGGGAATACCCCTCCCCCCTTTACATGATAACTATTTAAGGACAGGCACGGATTCAAGAATTCATTTTGGGGAAGGGGAACATATTTTTTTGGGTGAAAAATTGAAAATGATAAAACAGAAGAGATGAACGCAAAGTATAAAAAAAAAAAAAATACTGGGGCAATCTTAAAAACACTGTCATTGTATTTTTTTAAGGATGAAGTATAAGCCTGAAAGTTCATTCCGTCATCAACAATGATCGCGTGATTATTTGAGGACATTTACATTCCCCCTTCCCATAAAATGACTATATTTTAAAAAATCTTGATATATGAACATAAATCAAACCGCGTTTTTGAGAATAATAGCCATCCTTAGCCCCCCTACCCTCCATAAAACCTCTCGTGCGTGCCTTCCCCCAGCCCTCCTCTAAAAAAGGTTAATATTTGACAACGAAAATCTATTATAGAAGCTATAATTGATACAAAGAATCAAGCTCCTGATATTTTTCAAGTTTGTAATTCGTGCCAAATTGTATTTTTGAAACTATCGCCGTTCAAGTTTGCCAAGACGACCTTAAGGTCCTGATCTTCTGACCCTTGGTTGCATTTTCACGAAAACGAGGACAGTGCTGATGGCGCTTTTTTTCTTTCTGGGTCGTCAATAAATCTTAGAAGAAGCATGTGGATTGCATTTATTACGTAATATATGTTGGAACGGATTGCAGATTGATATGTGACTTTCGGCCAGAAGAATAACCGATTTAAATCCGAACAAATAAGAATAAATATGCTCTTAACTTAAAACTGATGTTACTCTACCACTGAAAAGAAAATCACACAAGACTTTTAGTTTACTATTTTTATTTTATAAGTCCTTTATAATATTCATGCAAATTCCTACTTTTTCAAACATGTGAGCCTAGTGGGTCAAACTTGTAGGCTCAGATCAAATGATTAATGCTGACATTGTTTATAATAGTGAAATAATGAAGGATTACCAAGCTTGATATGCACTGGCTTGATTCAAGCACACGCATCAGCATGTTTTTTGGGAGAGGGGGAGAAATAGCTATGAAATTAATGAAAAAGGCATATATAAATTATAGTGAAATTCGCACTTTTTAAAATTTTGTTTTGGGGGTTAGGTAGCATTTGCATATTAGTTTAGCACATAGAGAAGCAATCAAGTTCAAAGTTATGATGACCAGTCACTTCCAATTTTTAAACGGTGTCCGAAATTTGCCTGTATTTCGTCAATGAAGGTACAAAATAATTATAATCTTATGGTAAACTGTAAATAGTTCATATTTATATTTTACTTCCATTTGTCTGGCAGATTCTTTTGCATAAAGTCTGGTCTGAATATGCATTTATATTAGATCAGTTCATTGAGAAGCGATAAAGTTCAAAATCATGATTTCCAGCTACCTCTGATTAAAAAGGTAGAAAATTTGGCGTTTGCAGGGTGCTCAAAATTTGGCTAAATTGTATCGATGAAGGTATAAAACACTGTGGGGACTAGTTATATTTGTGTTGCAATAGAACAAATTCTAAAACAGGATTTAAATAACAAGCAATATACTTCATAAAAGCCAAATATCACAAGTTAGAATACAAAATAATTTACATTCATATATTACTTCCACGTGTCTGGCGGATATTGTTTACACAAAATCCACAGCGAATCTGACATTCTTGAATAAGAAATAGCCACAAATCCTATACTGTACAAGGTTTGTCCGGACCTAATAATCACCGTATGAACACCGACATAGTCTAAACTGGACATTAAAAAGGCGTTATTCTTTAATTTTGAATTGAGTGCTCACGATTATATCACTCACGAATTTCGAGCCATAAACTGTTCATTGTTCAAAAGGATATGAAAGTGTGATGAGTGGTTCAAGTACTGCATTCTGAAATGTACTGCTTCCAGAGGGTGATGAAATTTGATATAATACTTCATCAAGATTTTTTTGTCGTTTTTACGCAATAAAGAAAAAAATTTTTGTTCATCCCTCAGACTGTGTCATTTTTTAATAAAAAAAGTAATAAATCTATTTAAGTGCCAAGGACAGTGAAAATTTAATTTGATTGTTTGAAATGGTTAAGTGGAAACTAAAATAAAATCTGGAATTCGATTTTACCGAATAAGATCTTCATTTGCAGTCATGCAGGTTTTGGCAGTAGCCAGTGCCACATTAAAAAAAAAAAAAAAAAAAAAAAAAAAAAAAAAAAAAAAAAAAAAAAATATGGATTAAAAATAAGAAAAAAAGAAACTAAAAACATATGTCACTAAATAACTTAAGAACATTTGGCATTCCGTTTAAGGATTTATTTGTCTTTGGGAATGTGCAGATTATTGATATTTGAATTTTATGGACGAAAAGTTATGTTAAATTTCACAGATTTAAATTTCTACGTAAATTTTGCTTATGTGTTTTCACGGGTCAACAGAACAGCCAAGGCTGTATCCAGGGGGTAGGGGGTTTGAAACCCTCCCCCCCCCCCGCCGAGGGTGCTTTCTTAACTCGTAAAAATCTAAAAAAAATAATTAAAGCCAAAAAAGATCAAAATTACTGCCTGGGTTTTGTTCAAACAAGACGAAATAATGTGTTTCTATTCCCGTTCGCTTTCACCGCCCGTGTCAAGATTCCCATGCACTTCACGAGTCTTGACACTCTTCCCGAGTCAACCTAGGCCCTGTATATGACATTAGGATATGACATAAGGATTATGACAACTCCCATTCTTGTATACCGCTTTTGCTCACTCAGGGAGAGAAACCATCATCAGGACACATTTCTTATGGGTTAAAAAAAAATTGTAAAAATTTCCTCTGAAAATATACCCCCCCCCCCCTCCCTCCCTCCGAACAAAATCCTGGATACGACCT
This sequence comes from Artemia sinica, assembly GCA_027921565.1. Classification (NCBI taxonomy): domain Eukaryota; kingdom Metazoa; phylum Arthropoda; class Branchiopoda; order Anostraca; family Artemiidae; genus Artemia; species Artemia sinica. The sequence continues at coordinate 18,088,592 of CM051275.1, forward strand.
TGAGGGAAATTCCGATGAAAATGTGATACTGCCCTAGAAAAACTTCTTAATTTTAAAACAACAAAATAAAAGAACAGAAAATGGGTGTTTTCAGGTATGAATAGACCTAGTGTGGGTCCAGGGGGGCGGGGGAAATTGCTTTTCTTGTGATGTCTTTGCTAATTTAAAACTGCAAGCTGGTGAATATTAAAATAAACCAATAAAAACGAATTCGGAATCGTAAATTCTTGAAAAGCACTCGAACACAAAAATGGTTAGCTTCACATCCAGGCTTCTATATAGAGTAACTGGGTTTAAGTAGGCTAAAATTTATATTTATTTAACTATTCCGGTATAATATCAATTATATGAAGACTAGAAATTCTAATTTATTTATTGCTGAAAAAGAAAATATTTCCTTTTTTTTGTTTATATATGAAAGTTTTGGTACTTTTCACGGTGGCCGTTCGAAACCCATCCAGGGGGCGACAACAATCTTAATGACCATTAATAGAAGTTAAAAAGAGCTTTTAAATTCCTTCTATTAAGTTTTATTGTTGATTTGAGAGTTTGTAAAAGGGTGACATGCAAGTTTTGCGTAAAAAAGTAAGGAGAGGGCTTGTAGCGGGTTTGTAGTTTCAAAAAGGTAACGAACTTGACGAAATTGTGACATTGATAACTTAAATACATATTATAAGTTTGAAACTAAAAGAGGAACTTTTAAATGATTTGATTATTTGAAGTGAGCGAGGCATACTTAATGAAAGCTCAATAGTGACTGCATAAAACATATTAGGAACTCAAATAACTCTTAGTGAGCGGGCTCATTTGCTACATATTCACATGAGCAAGCATGTCAGCAGAGTTGCCAATTGAAAAGGCAATAGTCCCTCTCTCCCTATGTTTTGAAAATATTTTTTTGGTATTTAATTTACAAAACCTAAAAATGTTCTCTTAAGTTTTGGAAATACACCGTTTTTTTTTAGCTTCATTAAAAAAACATTGACAAAAACCCTTGCCGCCCCTCTCTATATTTTCGTTAATTGACGCCATTGCATCTTAGTGACAAATACAGAGATGTATGTGTAGGTCCCTGGATCTTCAGTGATTGGGCTCATTTTCTATCGATTCACCTAAGTAAGCGTGTCTGGGGCGCCAATTGAGGAACGAAATAGCCCCACACCCTAAATTGTTAAGATATCTTTTAGAGAATTAGGTAATCCTGTACTAAACGTACTCTTTTATATACTGCAATGTTATCCAGTCACGAAAAACCCGTTTTTGACGGGTTAATTCAAAACACCGCTATAGACCAATGCAATGTATAGCGTGGTTTTCATTGCGTATACGATATTTAAACTTTTTTTTGGGTTTACGGGTGGAGGGGTACCTAGGTTAGGTTACGTAAAAATATATGCTATGCTTTACCCCCCCCCCCCTACTGTGCAAATATATAGCCGAAATTTGTTTCTAAACTATTATATATTCATCCTATTTTATTTCATTAGCATTAACCAAACTAGCACTATATAAAAGAGTGCGTTTAATACAGGAGTACCGAGAATTTTAATTTACAAGACCTAAAATCCCTCCTAAGTTTTGTAGATACACAATTTTGTAGATTAATTTAAAAAAAATCCTTGCTCCCCCTTCTCTATTTTCGTAATTGAAGCAATTTCGCCTTAGTGACAGAAACAGAGACGCCTGTGTCAGTCCCTGGGTCTTTAGCGATCGGGATCATATATTCTCGTGAGCAAGCGTGTCACCAGGGCACCAATTGAGGAAGGCAATTACCCCCCCCCCAAGATTTTGGAAATATCTTTTATAGCATTTTAATTTACGAAACCTAAATTATTAGAAAGACGAATGTTTTTTAATGAAGTCTCTTCTAAATCTTTAGTCTGTGTATTTCGCCTCCTGTGCATATTTTGCTTTCTGTTAGTCCACGGGCAAACGTCGTTTCAAGAGTCCAAGAGTCCATTGTTTCAAGAGTCCATCATTTCTCTCTAATTTTTCGTCATTTGCCCTTCGAAATTCCATTGATGGAAGAATTCCTTATCCATGGTGCGTTCGGTCCGGCTTTAATCCAGTAATCGCAAGTTTAAAGGTATGGAATTTGCTTCCAGCTGCGGCACGAGGCAATCTTTTGCTTTTGGACTTTTAAAAAAATAGTGTTATATTTTCTTTCAGAATGGTTTAATTTATAGAGTTAAAATGATAGTTTAAGTTCAATTGTAAATTAAAAACTTTTTATTTTATTGCTATTATTGTTGATATATTTGTGGTGTATTTCAGTTACAATAATTATGTTGTGATAACATGAAGCTAGAGTTGGCGGCTGGGGATTGTCCTGTGCTGATCAGATTAAAATTATGTTAAAGGTGTGGTGTTTGCGGTGCTAACAAGGTGCTAACTAATGTACGATTTATTTTACTTCTGTTTTTGTCTCCTTTCTTCCCTATTTATCTGGGTATGGGGCCTTTTGAGGGAGAGGGGATGCGGATTTTGTGAAAATTTATTGTTGGCTATTGTGTTGCTGAACGCTGTTGTTGTTGAATAAACGTCAAACATAAGTTTCGTAAATACACCTTTTTCGTAACTTCATTAACCCCCCCCCCCCCCCTTCTCTATAGTTTCGTTAATTGACGCCATTGTGCTTTAGTGACAAAAACAGAGATACGTGTACTCAAATCCTTTTATGTCACTAGACTAATGAGCAAGAAATTTGAACAGCATTTTGAAATGAATTCCGTCTACAGTGTTGCCACTAGTCATTAATCATTCATACAAATCCAACCGCCTTAAAAGGAATCAATTTAATAAAATGCCTTGAATTGTACTGCCAGTAATTCTAAAATGTTTTATATTAATTCATGAAGCATATTAAATCACAACAACTAAAAAAACTGGGGTATTTAACTTCAAAATTGTAGTCACGCGAGAATGTGGCTGAAATGATGTAACATTTTTTACTGCATTTTTATATGCAACAGTACTTTCTAGGCTGCAAACAAACTTTCGGAAGTTCCAAAACTCAAAATACGGAGCTTTTTTCTACTCGTTTCTTCAGCTTATCAACACCAGACATTTAAGGAAATACGACTCAATTTTCCCAAAAAAGGTTTTAATTTTAGGTGCATTAGGCGGCCGAATTTTTAGGTATATGAAGATGGTAGAGATGGGAGCCATCTGCCAGTTGGGGTTTATAAATATCCCAAGATTAAAAAAAAAATCCAAAATGTTAAATGATAACAGTATATGTACGTTCTTTTAGGTATATATATATATATATATATATATATTATATATATATATATATATATATATATATATATATATATATATATATATATATATATATATATATATATATATATATATATATATATATATACATGGGGCTTGAGCCAGTTAAAAAAAAAAAAAAAAAAAAAAAAAAAAAAAAAAAAAAAAAAAAAAAAAAAAAAAAAAAAAAAAAAAACCTTCAGTATGCTACACCTACAGTTTTGTTTTGGGCTTGACCTTATGTCTTCCAACATCAAAGCAGACTTTCTAGTCGATGTTTTGCAACCCCATTCTCCAGGATCAGGCTGAAAGATTCTCTTCCGGAAAAATTGAAAAACTGCTGCCAATTTTTTTTTGTATTTTGACTTTAAGCCTGGACATCTAAGCATCAACAGACGCCTGCAGGTCCGACACTTACAGCTGTACCATTAAGTTTAATCTAACTCGGGAACTTCGACCGGCAATCACTTATAACTTCCTTTTTCTTTGCCGTTTCGATTTTCGGACGGCTAATCTACCGCCACCAAAGCATCGAATTTATATCTGTTGTGCAGCAACTGTTTGCGTCCGCAACTAATTCTATTACTTCTTCAATGAAAAGCTGATTTAGGAAAACCGAATTACGGAAGAGACGATTCTTTTATTGGCTAATTACCCCCCTAGTATCCGTGAAAAAGTGAGGGTGTCTCAATAAGAATCAGCAGATGAGATTTAATAATTGTAATTAGGGACTGGGGAGCAGACCACACTTGAATTATATTACCCCCCGTGGTCAAAGAAACACGGAGCACAATGAGAATTTATTGGATTGTGACCAGATAAAATGTATAGGGGCACAAGAATAATCACTTTCCGTTTGTTTACTTGGGTTGATTAGTAAAAGTACGAAACGTTCGATGGCAAAAAGCGTTTAGTATTTTTACAAACAAATAGTAAAAGCGGACTTTGAATTATACTAATTATTATTGCAAAATAACTAAATTTTATTCCATTTACTAAAATTTTCATAATTTTTTGCGTAACCAATGCTACTATTACTACTATTAAAATCTCAATGCATTGCCAAGACGCGTGAGGCCAACACAGCAGAGTACGCTTCTCCTCTGCCCCAATCCATCCACGACTTCACGCTTTACACCCTGCCATTAAGTTCTAGTTTCTATATCCTCTCTTATAACCTCTTCCCACCATATTCAGGGACAACCATCTTTTCGTTTGGCACCAGATAGATGAATCTGGTGAAGCACGAAAAGCACAATCTTTGGTAAAAATTTTACCCCTGACATTAAGTTCGATTTCCTTCAAACCCTCTTTTGACACCTTCCCACCCCATTTAGGGTCAAATTACTTTTTTTTGGCACCAGGTGGATAACCAAAATGCAAATTCGTTAAAAATTTTAGTTTCTTTTGCTATTAAAATTTTAAGTTAATTTTAATATTTCTTAATTTAAAATTTAAATAAATATCTTTTAATTTTAATATAAATTAGAAGAAATACTGTAACGTAATATTTTTCTAACTTTGCTATTCACAAAATATGTGTTGTAAATTCAAGAATTTTACTGAATCTCACGTTTTCATGGATTAATTTGAAAATTTAAAGGAAAACCGAGTGTTTTTTTTTTAATTTTTGAAGTTTTCTAAATATAATTTAGATTTGTTTTGTTAAGGGTGTAATAAGATTAGATGATAGTAGTAAATGTTTGAAAGATGCTTAGTATGATAACACTAATTTCGCAGTAAAATTACCTAATATGTAAACGAACAATGTGAAAGTGCTGAGGGAAGAGGTCTAGGTCTCCTAGAAAAGGTTTTTTTCAGAATTTCATCTCAGCAAAGAACAAAAGAAATAAAAGAAAACTGATTGGACTAATGAATCCAGTATGCTTAGTAGTGGCATCTAAATCTTAGTTTCAGAAACGCGTGAAATAACTCCTTTTGAATTACCTCACCCGAACTGCCTAAATTGGTTCGAAGACGCACTCTTTTTGCCAGGGAGAAACGTAAAGGCATTCACCATAAATGTAATAAATTAGTAGATACTATGGCGTCAGATAGATGAAGGGGGTTGACTCCCCCCACCTCTAAGATTTTTTTACACCTCCCCCTTGACTTTGAAAATTAATTTTTCGAGGGAAGTTTCTAAGTTTGGCCCCCTGGATTTCGAAAAATGCATTTTTCCCCCCTCCCCCTAAATTATAGCAACTTGACGCATCTGAGTAAAACAGTTAACTTTTCAATGCAAGGAACAAGATGTTTGTTTAGGAATTTTTGATTCTATTTATCGACTTCATTTCCACGGATTCTTACAAATTAAAAAAAAAAAAAAAAAAAAAAAAAAAAAAAAAAAAAAAAAATCTCACGTTAGTATCCAGTGGCTCGCATTTCCTAAAAAGAGTAGATTTTTTTTTATTTTACTGTTCATTTTTTTAAAGATTATTCAGAGATACATGCAGACAGCCAAGCGAATGCTTTCTATATTTTTACATTTTTCGCAGATATTTTAAAGTTCCATCTTTTTACGCCTTGTAAAGAGCTTATCTTTTTTACGTGTATTCCACGAGCAATTTGATCACGGATGTAATACTTTTTTTTTTAGCTTAATTGAGTAACAGACATATGATTAGATTCCCATACCCTTTGAAAATGATGTTTAACAAAAGATGATTTTGAATAGTAAAGTCTTTTTAAAGGGTTTCCTTTGTCGAATTTGATTGTTCAGAGGAAAAAAGTAGCACGCTATATAACGTGCAAGGATCGTTATTTTATTACCAGGTCAGATTTTGACCAGATGTCGGAGTAAGTCACGCAAAAATGTAACTAAGTTTTTTGTTTTTTTTCTTATATATGGAGGACTGCTGGATGGAATCGAAATGCTGTCATATTGAGAAAAAGAATTGAAAGTATTGGCCAGGGTTAATTTCATGTCTCATTGTTTATTTCAGTTATGCTTTTTTCTGAGTCCGAAATTCGTAATACAAACGTGTGTTGCAAATATGAAAATACTAAGATCTTTCAGGAGTTTTGTCAACCGCATTGTGTTTTCTGAATAGTACTAAAACCCCCTTTTTCAACTTTGATTGCAATCCCTTTGCAAAATAAAACTTTTGTGTCTTCTAAAAGTATTCCCCATCGAATGAGAACATCAGAAGTATGTAAATTCACATGAGTCGCATGCTGATTTTCAGGAAATCCAACGAGGAACGAGCATCGAGAGCAGCGAAACAAGATGATTGTTATAATTAAATAAAAAAAACAATTTTTTTAAACTGAAAGTAAGGAGCGACATTAAAACTTAAAACGAACAGAAATTATTCCGTATATGAAAGGGGCTGTCCCCTCCTCAACGCCTCGCTCTTTACGCTAAAGTTTTTTATTGTTTTAAAAAATAAGTTGTGAGACAGAGTCTAACTTTAGCGTAAAGAGCGAGGCGTTGAGGAGGGCATCGAGGCATCGAGAGCAGCGAAACAAGATGCTTGTTATAATCATAAAAGTGAAAATGCGCCTAAATCACCATTTTTCACTCAAAATGAGCCGGAGGCGCAATTAAAAAAAATAGCTTTGAAAAATGCACAGACTTGAACAATTCAATGCGCAATTACCTACAAAACATTCAACTGTCGCAAATGTGCCCCATTTTATCATACTTGTCCAGGGCATCCCAAGCTAACAATACGGAGCTTTTATTGTTTAAGTACAGAAGCAACATTCGTGTTGGAAATATTTGGTGTGTTAAAATCACAGTTTATAGACAGTAAGCTTATCGCAGATAATTTCTGGTCTTCGGTCTCGGTGCGAACAAAAAGCTCCTCCCACTTGTTTCTGCCTTAGCGGATTAGTCTGTTATCGTCAATCACTGAGAAATGGTTACCAAGTGCATTATTCGTAATAGCGGGTTTCCACTTGTTTCGTGTCCAAGAGAAATCTGACTTGTATACCCGCGAAAAGATCTGATAACGCCTATGTTTCTATCTGCAAAAACGTTCTCCGGAGCACTCGCACCCCTGTCCGGGTTTTTATAATGGGAGAGATAGAGAATGATCATACTGCTAATTCTATAAACTGTGGTTAAAATGAACAAGAGATGGCAAGACAGAGATGCAGGAAGGAGAGGGAAAAGAGAAATGGGCAAACAGAGATACAGGAAGGAGAGTGAAATGAGAAATAGATCAGTAACATCTTTTAATATTTTTGTGTTTATTTTATGATAGTTAGGGATATGGTAGGTTTCTCTCTACAAAAAAGAGGGAAAATACTAAAATAGACAAAATACAACAAAATCGAAGTTGGCTAGATCTTTCTATAGATACTAACTCTTAGAATCTAAAATTATGTCCAGTCTTTGTATCCGCAGCACTCGTACCCAAATTCGTAATATAGAAATATTCCCTTCTGAAAAATGAAAATCAGAAATTATCCAAAGGATTGTAGAAGTCCTACTTACATTTGCTCATGTTTCAACTGTTGAGGCATCATTTCATTTAAAAGTTCACTGAAAACAATTCTACCCTTATCATAGTAAGGTTATTCGGTATCACATTGATGCATATAGTGAGGGCCGTAAGTACTGGAGGATCAGAGCCTGTCCCCTCCCCTCTGTAATCTTAAGTTTGTTTGAATTTTCGGGCTCTTTTTATTCAAATTCTCAAAAAAAGATTATTTGTCCCCTAGAAAAATTTTATTATCAGGTCCTATAACAATAATCATGTGTGCGTGCCTGCATATAATTTTAGAATTTTAGATGCTCAAAAATAACGAAGATATTAAAATATTTGAAAAAAAAATTATCTCTCCACGGGCACCACCATCTTAAAAGTGACGAAATTCGCCGTTTAAATACATGATAATATCGAAGCAGCAAAACGTGCATGATTTCAAACCATAAATAGTTTCAGAGGATAAAATATATCATATAATATCATAAGATATCATAAGAACTTGATTAACAAACTAAAACTATTATGCTAAGTTTTTAATATTTTTTTTATTCCCACTCCAATAATTCCAATCCGCAAAGAGACACACATATAGAACATAGTACACAATGCCATATTAAAAGTTAAAGAACCGCTAGGGAAACAACAAGAAAAATGTCCGTGTGGTAATTTCGATGGAATCTTTAAGCAAAAACTTCAATTATATATCGAAAAACAACTTTTATCAAGAGCACCAATACACGAAAATGTAAGGTGGGGGGGGAATGTATTTTTCAAAAGCTAGAGGAGGGCAAATAAGTTTTTTAAAATGTAGGGACACATTTTTTTTTAATGAGTAATAGGCTACCAATAAAAGGTATTCTTCAATAAAATACCAAGAAAATTATTTTCCATTATATTCGGTGTGGGGCTTAAAAATGTCTCCCTCCATACCTTTCATTGGCAGGCCTGACTACCACGTCTTATAGCTTCCCATGATACGGAGACCCAAAATGTCTTCAGCAAGGCTTTAAACGAAGGAAAAGAGAGATTACAGTCCTATTCTTCCGCCTTAAACAGTTTGTTTTGATTTCATTGGTTACTTTTATGACGCATTTTCGTTAGCCAATTACATTATTCCTCAAGCGGATATCAGAGAGAAAAGCAAAATAACTCCGCCTTTCTACCCGTTGTTGCTATGTAAAATTTTTATCCAGTAAAAGAAGAATAACTTTTTGACTCGCAACATTTTCTACAGGTAAACTCTCCGTTTGTTAGTTTTTCAGTTGCTTAGAACTATGGCAAAAGGCCTTATCAAACATTCAACAACGTAAGTCATATATATATTTTTTTAGTCTTCAAACAATATACGTACGCATAAAATTTAATTTCTTTCGGGTTGGGTTTCCCATGCTTTTATCTTATAAAAAAGGAGGTTAGTATTTCAGATTTTCGCTCTTCCCTGTGGTCTCTCATTTCATTTGCAAATTTAAGGTCTCAATAATGTTTATGTTTTCCGACATGTTCTTTTTTCCGTCGTAAAAGGACAGAAGACGACCACACACAGGGACATCTTTTTTGAATTACTTAGCATTTTGACCAACTGCTTCCCTGCTTCGGCTTTTTATTGTTAAGCACTGCCAGAATTAATGGATGAAAAAGTGACACAAGAGAAACGCCACAAGGAGAGGTAATTTAGATATTATTATTATAGACTGACTCACAAAAATAGGCCAAGGCTCAGGTCACAAAGGCTAACTGCTTACCTTCCCTTACCGTCATTGCTTACATACTCCAAAAATTGAGTTATTAACTAACAGAAGATCTTGTCTATTTATTCTTTTGCGAGGCCAAAAAAAATACCCCTTTCCACCCCAACCAAAACATTGGAAGTACCCTTACCCTACTCCCAAAAAACGTTTCTTGAGTGTTTCCACTGATTTCATAGCCGTAACACAAAACAGTGCAGATTTGCCAAAACTACGCAAATATTTGCCAAAAAACGAAACCCACTGAACGTACAACGGAAAATACCTGCTTGGCTCCATGCTTCAGGTACCCATTTTGTAACGTCACGCCATTGATTTAAGAGCTAAAGATAGAGATTGACAGGGAGTTACGGACACTTACCAATTATATAGGTAGATAATGGGGCATTGATGATTCAAAAGTGTCCCACACTACTATATTCTAGTAACGTCTGAGGCACGGTTGCCAGGTTGTTTTGTATTAACCAAGCCCACTTATTCGCCCTATTGGTAGAAACTATCCCAGCCAGGCATCAGAACCAGACCAAGTTCAGGGTGTAAAACACAAAACAGGTTATCAGAGGAATTTTTTCCACATGGGTGATTTAACACTCATGATGTGCTTTTGACACAAATACGCTGCCATTTTTTATTTTTTTATGTGTGTAAGATTTTTGTTATTCTGTTGATAGAGGACAAACTCCTCTGGACAAGCTCTCCGCCTGTCGCTCTTGTGTGAAGGCCTAGTTGAATGATATGCGCTGACCGTAATGTGCTGACCGTAATGTGCACTGTATGGCACAATAAGGATAATGAAGAAATACAAAAACAATACTCAGAAATAAAAGAAAGCAATTTTATCAGAGGCAACGCAGAGGCATTGACTATATAAAGAACAACATGTCTCCGTTTATTTGTTTTTACACTTAAAAAGTCAAAAATGATTATAAATAAATCTTAGTGAACTGCTTTCAGGCAATATTTCTCTCCTTGCCAAAGACTGGAGCCCCACCCATGGTGGGGTCCCAAGTTCCCCCAATCCCATGAAATTGGCTCGAATTTCTCCCTAGATTAATAAATTAAGCAATTTTTTTTAAAGTCTCCCTCCCTTGTTAGGAACAGCCGGCCAGAATTTTAAGAAAAAGACGAAAAAATGGGCATAACGAGGAGGTATTAAACATAAGAACCAATAAAAGACCCATTATTTAGAAATCAAGGAACAGATATTATTAAATTAAAGAACAAAAATGGTAGTCAAAAAACCTTACCAGTAGTAAACAACACAATGGCTTTCAGGCATGAGTATTCTGCGGAGTCGACATGGAGTGCCTTCAACTTCTCAACCTAATTGGGCAAAAGAACAAATAAATTAGTATTCAGTCTCGTGAAACTATCTTTAAAGATTAACAATAAGGTAATGCCCTTGTTACCGACTTACTACCTTTTAACTGGCACTGTGGTGTGCTACCTGCAACCGAGCTTTTGACCTTAGTTCCTCCATTGCCTCCGGAGGCACATAGGGCGTGAGTGAGTAGCCTCCAATCTTCTCTCAGATGGGCCGCTGCATAGACGTCCGGGACCTCGGGCCTTCCTAAGATTTTTTGGCTCCCTCATTCCTTGTTTTCTTTTTTTTACCCCTTTTTTGGAATAAATTTGTCAATTTAGTCAATTATCGGCACCTTTGTCACACTGCCCCCCAAGATTTTGCTCATTGGCGCCGTTTTCACATTGCCCCCCCCCCCCGAGATTTTGCTCTAGTTATGCTCCTGTGCGAATGCAACCAGATAAGATAAGATAAGATTTATTCTTCATTAAATACACATACAATGATATATGTTATTATTCCCCCAAAGATTCATTGGCCTGCAAAGAAGGGGGAAGACAAATGAGTTACTTACTTAGAGATGAAAAACAAAACAAAATTTAAAATGATCACTTACTCACAGACATAAGAGCAAAAGGAGAAGAAAAGAAAATATAGATAAAATAAAACTATAGGAAAAAATAGAATAAATAAACTAAATTAATTAAGTACATTAAATAGACTAAAAAAATAATAATAAAAAAATTATAATTATAAAAAAAAAACAGATAAAAATAACTTCTACGAAGCCAAAGAATTCTTAACAATTTTTTTTAAACAAACCAAATGAGTGGCACCTTCGAGCCGATTCAGACAACTTATTCCAAACAATATGACACGCCATTAAAGGATTAAAATCTGACCTTATGCAAGGAGTAAATGGAACTTGAACATGATTTGTCATGTTACAAAGATTATAATTATTGTGATCAGAGGTAAAAGAAAGCGGAACACTTAGGGGCCGGGGGAGGTCACCATGAGGCTGAGAAAAAGTAAAGCATGCGCATGAAAGAATATATAGTGACCCAAGATCATGCAATTGGATAACTAATGAACGATTAGTTTCCTGAATGAAGTGTCTAGCTTTATTTTACACCTTAGAAAGTGGTTTTAACAGTGAAGGAAAGGTTGACATCCACACTATTGGACAGTAAGAAACGTAAGATTGGATCAAGCAGTGAAAAAGGATCTTCAAAATTGATCCAGGAAAAGTATGTCTAAGTTTCTTTAAAATACCGAGACTCCAGTATATCTTTATTTTAATAAAATCAATGTGACGTTTGAAAGATAGGTTTTCATCAACAAGAATGCCGAAAAAACGAACATATCAATCTTTAGATCTATGAATTATCCCATTTGGCTGGTGAATTTCTGATAACTGGGGATAAACCTGAGAACCACGCGAAAAAATCAAAAAACTGGACTTAGAAAAATTTAGCGTAAGATAATTAATATCAAGTCACAAAACTACCCTCCCAAACAAATTTCCCAAATTTAATCGAAGCTCTAATTCGCAGTTTCCCGAAGTACCAAGTGTGCTGTCATCAGCAAAACAAACAAGGACATCAGAAGAGGGCGAACTATAGTTGCCATTATGGGCAAGGGAAGGCTCAGGATGACAAAGTCTACAGCAATTAATAAGTTTCTGCTTTTTTACAACATAATAAAGATCATTTACATAAATCAAAAATAACACAGGCCTTAAAACTGATCCCTGGGGGACGCCAAAATTCCCTTGTGAGGGTGACCGGAAAAGTGGATCAACAGAAATTAACCTATCCTTCAAATAAGACTGAAACCAAGAAAATACTTTCCCCCTTATGCCAAAATGAGACATCTTCGATAGAAGAATTTCATGGATTTAGGAATCGAAAGCCTTACGACGTTAAGGTTTTGTTTGCATTTAATTGTAAAACACTAAATTTTCAGCAATTTTTTTTTGGGGGGGGGGCGATAGGCATTTAATCGGCGACATCTCCTTTACAGTTAATTTTGGTAGCTATCTCTACTTAAAACCAAAACCAGGGTTTTACCTAGCAATAGCTGGTGCAATTATTCCAATTTATAAAATGTAGGAGGGGAGGGGAGGAGTTTTTTTCAATTTTTTAACCCTTTTAATAAAACAGGTTTAGAAAAAGCATATTTTTCAAATTGGGGGAACTAGTGTGTTTTATTTTCAATTGTTTAATTAAAATACAAAGAAAAATATGTTGATGATCTAGGAGGGGCGCAATTTCTCCCTCCCTAAGTATAGCTATTAACAAATTATAAAATGACTACTAAGCTTGGAATTAGGCACATGCATAAGAAGGAGGATGGAGACCTCCTCTTCAAGTTTTGTCAATTTCCCTCAAGAAAAACCTCGAGATTCGTACAATTTTTCCATAGTTTCTTTGCCCGTGTTGCTAATTCAACTAGCCCCCTCCCATTTCTTCCAGAAAGATATTCCTCCGTTCGTACCATAGTGGAATATTTAAAACATAGATCATTTACCCCGGGTGATAGAAAATGTATATAAATTTCAGAGGTGTACCAGACCCTGGTGTCTCTCACCATGCCTCTATTACCGTTTTCGGTATGTTCCCTGATATACTTCCGAGCCTATGGTTTTTGGGAAAGAAGAACAAAATTAAGAGTTGAGAACTCGATGTTAAGAACTCGTAGAGATTAGACTTAATCAATTTGGCTTCTGAACTCGAATTCTAATTGACTGTGTATTTGTAAAGGACATCTTGATTTCTAGATCAATTCAAAACCCATTATCGTTACTATTGACAATGTCTAAAAGATTGTCAATTAGATATTGACAAATGGAATTAAGATGTTTTCACATGTGGTTGTTCTTATTCTATCGTGATGTTTACATCTCTTATCATGCTAAGTGTCTTAGTAGGATTTTGACAGCAATTTACAGCATTTTCTTTTTTTATTCTAATTTTAAGAACAAGATAAGAAACATATGTTCTAATGGGAATTGCAGAAACTTTTTCACTTGGCAATATTGGATATACCTTATTAGACAGAAAAATAATGTCTATATCTTTAATTATAAAATGCAAAAAGAAAGAGAACACAACTAGAGGCCTTTTCTGTATAAAAATAAAGTATGCAGTCGATTAATCATGCTATAAAGAACCTGATAAATCAAATATCAAATAAAAAAGATATGACCTTCACTATGAGATACAGTATATGCTTTGTGCTGGTGAGTGTGTTTCTAGAGAAGAAAAGGGGGTTTGGGCCACAACCCCTCAAAACCTAGAAGTTTTTAATACAAGTTTGCCCGTGTAATTCTCCCTTTATTTTCTTGTTTGGAGCTCTGCCCCGTTCCAAAATAATTGCTTCGTACCTGTATGATATTTTACACAAAAAAGTCAAATCATAGGATAGCATTATTTAATGTGATAAACATAGAAAAAATCCGTAAAATTGTTCAAAATCCGGAATAGCTGACTGGGACAACTCGTAGACATCACAAAATCAAATCTTTGATGAAAGATTCTGATAGACAACACTCCGTTCAAAAGCAATATGCCTAAAAAAAAAACTTTGCAGGCTACAGACACGTAAAATTTTGTCTCTTTAAAAAATAGAAAAAAAAAATCAAGTTTGAAAAATTTAGAAATGCATTTCTTCAAGGGGTTAGTTGGCTGCAGCAAGATCTGACGTTTTGGACCTTACGTGACATCTGAAATTCAGACGATTTGCCAAAATTTAGTGGGATTTAGGGCATTTCCTTGCCAATAATTCACTAATGTTGACAACTGGCATAGTGTTCAAAGATCTCTAACAGATCGAAAACTTCGCAATAAGATTACAAAACCAGTCACTTGATGAAATATCTAGCTTGATTTTTCTTTCTCCTTTTTTATCAAGATCATGTGGATAAAACAATTCAAAATCTGGTCGTCATCAACGGTATGTATAAATTTTAATAGAAATTAATTTAGAAATCTTATTTAGTAATTTTAATTGTCATTTCTAACAGTGTCGTTGTCATTTCTAACAGCTTTCCAAGATTTTTTCGTCCTTTAGGTTTTTATAAAAAAAAAAGATTTATTTGATCCAAAAAAAAGATTTATTTGAACCAGTATTTGATCCAAATGCTGGTTCAGTCACTTTAATAGTTTTGGTTTAGTCAATTAAATTTTTTAGGCAATAATATAGTATTTTAATATTTGATCCAAATCTCTAAAGGACTGTAAAACTAAACACTTGATCTTTTATGGAGTTGGATCTTTTATGGAGTATAATTTCTGTGATCTCCCGACGGTTCTAAAATCTAAAAAAGATCACCTCCTCCAGTATTTGGCCATTGGCGATTGCTGATAATATGTTGATAGTTAACTATGCTGCTATATAGTAGTAACACAAACTTTTGTTTTTTGCTTTTTTTTTAGTTTTACAACTGATGACAGTCACTGCATATGTGACCGAAATAATTAGTATATTTGTGAAATCTTATCAGTGTTTGTGAAACACTGTCTGTTAAAAGGATTTAATCCCTATTTGAAGTTTTATTTATCGTAATAAGCAGTTTATCGTTTAAAATATAAAACAGGACAGAAGTATCCCTTTTCTCTTTGGCAATGCTGTTAAACAGCTAAAACTTATATAAGTTACATAATAAATAAATAAAGTTACATAAAAGAAAATAAGATTTTAACATATTGCTAGAAATGTCTCTCTGATTGTTGTCTGTTATCAAAAAATTTTCCCCATTTCTAAAAAAAAGACAAGACTAGAGAAATGGAGGTACTATGCTAAAATCCAGGACACATGCGAGAAGTGATAATGCTAACATCAGATAAAAACCTGTTAGTTTGCAATGATAAGTGATTGAATGAACATGGATGCTAAAATTACAATTTGGGATTTGCCAAGGATAGAAAAAGATGCAGTTAAATTTCCCAGGATAAGGGGTTGTTGTCCAAAATAAAAGAGTGCGTCAATGGACACACCATTACTTTATACTTTTTTTTTTTTTTTAATCCCACCTCTTCTTCTCTCGGTGACATAATAATCTTTCTCACTTAATTTCAAACTTTAATGTCACCTACACTAATTTAAAAAATTAGTTTTTTCAAACTTTAATTTTCAAACTACACTAATTTAAAAACAACTTTTATTTTTTAAATTTTGGATTTGGGTAGCCAAACCTAATTGACGAAGACAAGGTATACTACAAAAATTCAAAACCGCAAAAAGAATACCATTCCTGGTTTAGCAGGGTGCCCTTCTGCCATTGGGCACCCCTTTCACCGTGGAAATACATTAATAATACACAAATATTTCTCATAAAACCTTGTTCTCAATCAACTATACATGACTTTATACTTGTAAGAGAAGGATCTTTCTCGCGTTATTCAGCGTGTTCCGTATTTAATATACCTACATGCTATTCTTTACCCTCACCCTCCCTAATGTGCAAATATATAGCCCAAATTTGTTTATAAACTATTATATTTTCATCCTATTTTGTTTTATTTCATTAGCATTAATCCAACTTCACTTCTCGCATATGTCCTGGATTTCAGAATAGTTCCGAAATGGATAATCTTTTTGTTCATGGAAATTATGCTTACCTGTTCTTGAAATATCCTAATATGGTCCATAAATGCAACAACCCTGTCTGCAGCCATAGGAGAAGCATGTAAACCAGCAGCTGCCAAAAGTGGTGCAACATGGAGGGGCATGGAACACTGAGATGCATTCAAAACAAATAATTCGCTCCAAACTAACCGTAACAGCGCCACCTGATCCGTGAGCTGCAAGCGAGTTCAAGCAAATATTAACACATTAAAATTCAACGAAATTATTTTTATTAAATAATTAAGTTCATTATATAGTATCAATGAGCTAAACTGCTCGTGCTTTTGTAAATTTTTATCTAAAGGGTCTAGATACCAATTTTGCAAAAATACTTAATATGATAAAAATATCTCATTTGGACACGAAAAAAAATTAAAACCCATTCGGGGTCCAAATTTTAGCGGCAAAAAAAATACATAAATAGCAAAGATGAAGAAACTAAAGTAAATTAAAAATGGGGAAAAAAAGTCTCAAATTAACATCAGTGATAAAGCTCTAAAATATTCCAACAATCATTTGAATAAATAAACAGACTGAGCACAGCAGGACAGTTCTTAAAGTTCTTAAAGTCTTAAAGATGAAGAAGCTAAAATAAACTAAAAAATGAGGTAAAGCAAAATTATTAAACTACATCAGTGATAAAGCTCTAACTTATTTCAACAATCTTTTGAGCAAATAAGATAACTGAGCACAACATGACGGTTCTCTAAATTCTTAAAGTCTTAAAATTCTCTGAAAATACTTCTCATTCAAAGTCAACGGGCCTTGTGTTTCAGCAGCCTTCTATAAAGAATTGTGACAAATAGTAAAGCTTTAGTCAAACCCCAAGCAGAACAAATATTCAGTTTCGGACACGTAAGGCAAGACACAGGATTTTTTCCAAGTTACTATTAATTTTCAGTAATAAAGTGCAAATATATTTAAATACTATCCCAAAACTTTGTATAAATAAGCTGGCTAAGCAAATGAGCAGGGTTCCACCAGGTACTTATGCAGGACTTGACACAAATTGAAGAAAATCATACAATCTCGGCTGCCCAATTGCCTGCAAGTCCTGTGAACATACCCAGTCATAAATTTTAGAAAACCTTTTATTTGGGGTATCCCATTGCCTTCAAATGGCTCATAGAACTGGTAGACTATTTGAAGTATCCTTTCTCCATGCCATTGAACCTTAGTTCTGCCCTAGCATGGATGGATGATAAACCATCTATCAATCAGTGAAATGGCATCATATCTGAAAAAAAGGCTTCCTAAAAGCTAGAATATAATTTGTACTTTACTGAAAAAATTCTTTGAAATGTTTTAATTTTTATAACTTTAAGAAATCAAAAATTAATTAAGATTTTGAGGAATAAGTATCAACATATGTATATTAAACTGACAATGCATATTTTTTCAGTAAAGTACAAATTATATTCTGGCTTTTAGAAAGCATAGGGGTTTAAAACCCTACTCATATTAATTTCTGCTCGTTTGGGTTTGACTCTGTTATTTATTTTAATTTCTGTTTGTTTTGGTTTTCATTTATTTATTGATACTGATTTGTGGTAGTTGTATACTTGGCAGATTATTTGATTCAATTTTTGTTCATTTTTGGTTTAATGGAGTTCTTTACTTTTTTTTTCAAAAACTTATTTTGTGGAAATTTTTTTTAATTAATAAAGAAAACAAC
The DNA here is from genome assembly GCA_027921565.1 of Artemia sinica. Taxonomy (NCBI): domain Eukaryota; kingdom Metazoa; phylum Arthropoda; class Branchiopoda; order Anostraca; family Artemiidae; genus Artemia; species Artemia sinica. The sequence continues at coordinate 18,106,649 of CM051275.1, forward strand.
ATGTTTTCAAACGAGCAACTCTTTGGGAATGGCAAAATATACAACTAAAAAAATATGATAGGCAATGGGAAAAGAGAACTGTAGTAAATGCCAAAATGGTACACTTTAATACGTTTTTAGTATAGTGCAAGTTGAACTTAGCATAAAGGGGCAGGGGCTTAAGGAGAATTAGGGAAGAAAGCTAGAACTGCAGCTAAGAATATTAGTGAAAAAGCTTTAAGTTTAATAGAAAGGAGAAAGGACTTGTACAAGAATTATCTGAGTGATAGATCACATGAAAACAAAAGAAATGTAAAGAAAGTGGAGAAAGCATTGAAATATGAACTAAGGAAGTGTGAAGTGGAGGCCATGGATAAAATTGCCGAGGATTTAGAAGATGCAGCTAGACGGCATAATAGTAAAATATTGTACTGGCACGTTAACAAATTGAGAGGTAGTAGTCAATCCGGACTTGTCCCAGTTAAAGATAGGAATGGGGTGGCAATTAGCGATAAGACAAAAGCTAAAGCGAGATGGGCCGAACATTTTGAGAATTTGCTTAACCGAGATAGAGTTGCAGGAAAAAATATAGAGGAAAATGAAAAAGTTTGTGATACCTTGGATGTGAAGGAAGATTTGTTTTGTGAGGAGGAATTAGAAACAGTACTAAAAGGATTAAAGAATAATAAGGCTCCAGGTGCTGATAGGGTAGTAAATGAGTTTCTTAAATATGGTGGCTCTGAGGTTAGAAATAAGTTATTGGAGATTATGAATATGATTTTTGAAAAAGGGGAAGTACCTAATGATTTTAGGAAAACCTTAATTAAGCCACTTTATAAGAAAGGTGATAAAAGTGAGTGTGGTAATTATCGAGGCATTAGTCTGGTCTCTGTAGGTAGCAAATTGCTTAGTAATATGATACTTTTTAGACTGAGAGATGCCGTAGACAAAGTTTTAAGAGAAGAGCAGTGCGGTTTTAGAAAAGGTAGAGGATGTGTTGACCAAATTTTCACTCTTAGGTTAATAATTGAGAAGTGCCTAAGTTTTCAAACACCTTTGGTCCTTAGTTTTATAGATTATGAGCAAGCGTTCGATTCTGTTGATAGAGAAGCTTTAGTAAAGGTTTTATCCTTGTATGGTATACCAGACAAATACATTAAAGTGATTAGTGCTATGTACGAGAATAACACTGCTGCGGTTAAGGTAGGAAATGAGGTTAGCAGCTGGTTTTGTATTAAATCAGGAGTTAAGCAGGGTTGTGTTCTATCCCCCTTTATATGGATTATTTTGATGGACTTTGTTTTAAGGAGCACAGGAAAGGCAATGGGAGACCACGGAATCAAATGGGGAGGAAAAAGTCTCCTGGACTTGGATTATGCTGATGATTTAAGCATCCTAGATGAAAGTGTGAGCAAAATGAATGAAGTTTTAGAGGTTTTGCGAGTTCAGGGTGCTAGTATTGGTTTGAAAATTAATGTTAGGAAGACCAAGTCACTAAGGCTAGGAATAAGTGAAGATGAAAAGGTGACGTTGGGTAATGAAAAGATTGATCAGGTGGGCAGTTTCACTTACCTTGGTAGTATTATTAGTAAAGATGGTGGGAGCAGTGAAGATGTTAAAAATAGAATAGCCAAGGCTCAGGGTGTTTTTTCACAGTTAAAAAAAGTCTGGAAGAATAGGAAGATAAGTCTGCAAACCAAGATTAGAATCTTAGAAGCTACAGTGATGACAGTGGTCAAATATGGCTCTGAAGCATGGACGCTCCGAAAAGCGGATGAAGATTTGCTAGATGTTTTCCAGAGAAATTGCTTAAGGATTGTTCTGGGTACCCGGCTGACTGACCGTATTTCAAACAATAGGCTATACGAAAAATGTGGTTCAATACCACTTTCTAGGTCTATAATGAAAGAAAGGTTGAGGTGGTTAGGGCATGTTGTTCGGATGAAGGATGACAGATTGCCGAAGATTGTTCTTTTCGGCCAACCATCTAGGCTAAACGGAAAGCAGGTCGTCCCCGTCTGGGTTGGGAGGACGTCATAAAGAAAGATTTAAAGGAAATGGGAACTTCGTGGGCGGGTGTAAAAAGGGAGGCTTTGAATAGATTGGGGTGGAGGAGGAGCGTGCGTAGCTGTGTTGGCCTCAGGCGGCTTGGTGCTGCGACGAGTTGTTAGTAGTAGTAGTAATATTTAAGGTAATATCTGTTCGGTTTTAGTTTCAACGTCGCTCTACTATTGTGTAAAGAACAACTCAATTTAATTCATGTTCATTTTTAATTCGTTTATGATAAGCGAATGTTGACCACAAAATAATATGCTTACGGACAAAAAGCATGACTATGTTTGAGTGTACCCTTCGAAACTGGCATAGCAGGCTATTCTCTTTAGACTTTTTTGATACCTTGAACAGAATGGAGTCCTTTCTTTTCTAATGAACTGAAAAGAATTCGAACTTAAGAATCATTTCAATGAGCCTTTCCTGTATCTTCAATAGCTACTGGATCCATAAAATTACGTCTTAACAAATACCATAAAGTTCTGAAATGCCCATGATCAAGGCCGTATTTAGGGGAGGGGTTTGGGAGTTAGACCCCCCCCCCAGAATGTTTGTCCAACTCATATAAAGATAAAAAAATCATAAAAAATATTTCTAATGCATTTTTCAAAGTTTTTTTTTTAGTACAGAAAAAAATAACAGATTATGTGTAAATAATTTTGGATGGGGTGGACCAAAAAGCCGCCATGCCTGTAATACAACATGAGCAAAAAAAACTAATCAGGTTGACACAGAAGTAATTTCAAACGAAAATTGATGAACAGGTAAACTACACGGGAAAGTATCTCGTGGAGGGGGGTCTAGTCAAAACAGTAAAGAACAGGAGATTTGTGCAACAAATACAAGAAAAACAAAGACCATTTACCTGCGTAATGAATTGAATCATTAAGATACCAAGAGAAACATCCCCCCTCTTTATAAACACTCGTAAAATATGCCCAAAAACCAAAAGGATTACTTTGAAAAGCTAGCATTTTTGTAGCTTTGCCCTCAGCCGCTTGAGAAACTCTCAACTTGTGTTCCCCTCCCCCAATAGGAAACTGAAATGATATTTGAACTGAAATGATGCGAATACACTATTAACCATTCAAAAACAGGATAACTGAAACATTCTATTCTGAAAAAAAGCAGTTCAACACTTCACTAATTAATACTCTTATACTTCATGCCGCGGCGATTGTCTCAAAGGAAAATACATTCAGAGATAATATCTAATGTACTTGTGAATAAATTACACGGTTATAACTATTAAACCATGGTTATATCTAGTAAAACATAGTTGGTGCGGCTATTTGGTTTGAAACAGATGGGAATTTAACTCTGACGAGTTTTCAAAGAGGTTAGCTATGATGGGTGCTCCCATGAAAAATGTGAAAGGGGTAAATTGAAAGACAAATGCGTCTTTAGGACGAGATATCCAAGTGTGTGTACTAAAAACAGAACGTATTTAGCCGTTCATAAATTGCAAGCTGAAATTGTTTGTGCAATCTCAAAAACATATAAAAATGTATAAAAAATACGTATATATAAATATACAAAAATTGGTACTTTATTAGTAGCCAGGTTAACACGCGAGAAGTGAAGTTTGGTTAATGCTAATGAAATAAAACAAAGTATGATAAACATATACTACTACTACTACTACTGTTAACAACTCACCGCAGCACCAAGCCGCCTGAGGCCAACACAGCTACGCACGCTCCTCCTCCATCCCAATCTATTCAAAGCCTCCCTTTTTACACCCACCCACGAACTTCCCATTTCCTTTAAATCTTTCTTTATGACGTCCTCCCACCCCAGACGGAGACGACCTGCTTTCCGTTTAGCCCTAGATGGTTGGCCGAAAAGAACAATCTTCGGCAATCGGTCATCCTTCATCCGCACAACGTGCCCTAACCACCTCAACCTTTCTTTCATTATAGCCCTAGAGAGCGGTATTGAACCACATTTTTCGTATAGCCTATTGTTTGAAATACGGTCATCAGCCGGGTACCCAGAACAATCCTTAAGCAATTTCTCTGGAAAACATCTAGCCAATCTTCATCCGCTTTTGGGAGCGTCCATGCTTCAGAGTCATATTTGACCACTGTCATCACTGTAGCTTCTAATCACAGTTTATAGAATTATCCAGTAAGTTTATCGCAGATCATTTCTGGTCTTCATTCTCGGTACGAACAAAAAGCTCCTCCCACTTCTTTCTGCATTAGCGGGTTAGTCTGTTTCCGATTGTTTCCAACAAAGTGCATTATTCGTAATAGCGGGTTTCCGCTTGTTTCCGATTAGATCACAGTCTGACTTGTCTACCCGTGAAAAGATCTGATGCCGCCTATGTTTCTATCTGCAAAAACGTTCTCTGGAGCACTCGCACCTTGTTCCGGGTTTTTATAATGGGTGAGATAGGGAAATATCATACTGGATAATTATATAAACTGTGCTTCTAATATTCTAATCTTGGTTTGCAGACTTATCTTCCTATTCTTCCAGACTTTTTTTAACTGTGAAAAAACACCCTGAGCCTTGGCTATTCTATTTTTAACATCTTCACTGCTCCCGCCATCTTTACTAATAATACTACCAAGGTAAGTGAAGCTGCCCACCTGATCAATCTTTTCATTACCCAACGTCACCTTTTCATCTTCACTTATTCCTAGCCTTAGTGACTTAGTCTTCCTAACATTAATTTTCAATAGTTTAGAAACAAATTTGGGCTATATATTTGCACATTAGGGGGGGGGGGGGAGCAGAGCATATATTTAATACGTAACCTAACTAACCTAACCTAGGTACCTTTTTTGCCCCTTTAACCCCCAAAAATTAAAGTTTAAATCTTTGTCACGAAGTGAGCAATAACTCGCTATGCAGCGGAAACCTGTTTTTCAGTGGTATCTTTGACATTCTATATGTGGTTCTTCTTGCCTGTTGCCCGGCTACTATAAAGTACCAAAAATATATATAAATCAATTTCTTGGACTTCTTGTTTTTGGAGTTTTCCCCCTTTTTCGGACACTATGTGAATATCCTTATGTTAATAGGCTTTCATGGGTTAAACTTAACCAATTTTACATACTTGGAATAACCATGAACAATAGATTTATTAAAGATACTGATGTGGTGTGAGAAGCTAAATTCGTCCTATCAAACCGTTCGGTTCAGTTCGTTACTAAGAAACCTCTAATAATTCAATATTCGGCTCAAAATTTTTTAAAGGCGGTCAATAAATAAAATACTAGAATACTTTTACCAACTTGGTATGTTTGTTTCGCAATCAAAAATATTTTCTGCAAAGCACAAGTGAAACTATAACGCGGAGAACGAGGGCTAGAGGGGCAATAGCCCATAGAGGGGCAATAGCCCATTTCATATATATAAGTTTTGTCCGTTTTAAAATTTAGTATCACTCTTTGTTTTAAGTAGCAAAAATTCTATTTTTATTCAATCGGATCCAAATTTTGATATTTACACTTTCCAAGTAGATATGTCCACAAATTTCAATTTATAATTGAAATTGATTCTGACTTTTAAGAAAAAGCAGAAAATGACAGTTTTGTTTTTAAAACATTATGCAAAAAACAGACAAAATTGTGCTAAAGAGAATCTTTACAAAGGGAGTGATATTGTGGAAAGAAATCATTCACTTTGTTTTTGCTAAGTCTTACTGGAATGTTTGAAATTTCATCTACTAACATTGCCCTCTGCTCTAAATTGTATATTTCAGAGTTTGTGGAAGAGGCTATTCATACCTGACAGTCAGAGAATAGAAAAAATATCCTTGCCCACTCACCAGCAGAAAATAGCAACCGAGCAGCTACTTCACAAATATTAGAAAAACAACCAAAGAATAACAATAAACTATATAATAACAGAGAAAAACAACTGGGCTGCTAGTTCAAGAATGCCATCAATGTCAACCCCTTTGAAAATTAAGAGAAGACAGAACATCAAACAGATCATACCTGTAATTCAGGAAAGAAAGGGATATTCCTCGCCCACTCAACAGCAGAGAATAACAACCGCGCCGCTAGTTCACAAATATTATCAATTCCCATAATATTGTTTGGCTGCATACACTGTCCGTACCGCGTTGTTGCGTATGGTTCAGCACGAACAAGTAAAGAAATGTATGATGATAAATATGAGTGTCCATTAAGGGGGTCACCATTGTGCAGTGAGAGCTGACCAGGAAGACAGTGCTGAGTTGGAGGAACTCTACCTCTTTGTACAGCTATAATGATATCGTTACTTTATTTTAATTAAATAAAAAACGGGTTAATTAAATTAAATAAAATTATATAATTTACTTAATCAAATAAAAAGAGGGTTAATTAAATTAAATTTATATAAGTTATTTAATTAAATATAAAACGATTTTATCAAATCAAATAAAATTTATATAATTGATTCATTAAATAAAAAAGTTAATTAAATTATATTGAATTTATTTAATTAAAAATCAAGTTAAATCAATTAAATTTATATAAGTTATTTAAATAAATTAAAACGAGTTAATCAAGTTCAATAAAATTTATATAATTTATTTAATTAAATAAAAAAGTTAATTAAATTATATAAAATTTATTTCATTAAAAAAAAGAGTTAACAATAATAAAAAACACGAACTGTTTGAAAACAGACATAAGACAAGATAAGATTTATTCATGATTAATTAAATAGCCAACGACTATACGGATCTAATCCCCACAGGCAGTGGTGTCGTTTCTGGGGGGCGGGCAAGGCCCAATAATTTGGTGAAAAATTATTATAATGCCCCTGTCCCTTGAATCACCGGATGGAGACCTCTCTTGCCCCCCCCCCCATCAAAGTGCTGGAGCTATGCCCCTGTCCACAGGGGTCCTTGGCGTGTAAAGGACGGGGAAAGACACACGATTCAATTAAACAATAACTCAGAGGAAGAGAAAAATGAACAGAAGAAAGAATAAATGGATTAAATAAACTAAAAAGACTTCAATTAATCCTAAATAAAAAAAAGATAAAAGAAAAACAACAATCCAACGTCCAGGAAACCAAAATATGTTTAACAGTTTTTTTTTTGATCAAGCTAAAACGGTGGCACCTTCGAGCTGATACAGGCATTTTATTCCATACAATGTGACTCGCCTTTACAGAATTGAAATATGACCTTACAGAAGAAGTAAAACGAATTTGAATAGTATTTGTATTACGATCATGATAATTAATTTGATCAGAATTATACCTCATACATCAGAATACCTCATAAATCCAAGCACAAACACAGGGAAGGGGGATACAGGCAGAGATACATGGAGATGGGGATTTGGGACCATGCTATCTCCCCAAAATTTCATTAGAATTTCTTTTTTTTCCGCATATAGTCCGCCATTTTTGATCTTTTATCAAAAAGGCCCCCGCCTCCTCAAAACCCTGCCAACACGTCTGAGAAGATGTACCCCTTCTAGGAGACATAAACAGAAAAACAGAAACTATAGCCACATTTAGAAGAAATATTGTGTCTTTGTGTGGCATATTTTCGCAACCCAATCATATTGTGCTTTATTTCTTGAGAGAAAGAAATCTTCTTTTTTTAGGAATTAAGATAAAGAATGCTGAGTGACAAATCTAGACAGACAAAGGAATTCAACTTTTGGAGGGATAAATACGTTTTTAAAAATGAGGTAAATTTCGTGTTTCTCTATGGCAAGACTATGCCTTTAGTCGAGTATACAAGACTGTGTTAGAGCGTTGACTTTTATCTTTTTCTGCCGTTCTATGAAAACTGTTTGTCAACATTATCGCAAACAATTTCATTTCTGTCGCCCGAACGAAAACTGTTAGTTAAAATTGTTAGAGAATTTCTGTAAAAATAACTGAATCGTTGTTGGAGATTTTGAAGTGTCGTGCTCAAAAACTGATGATGGAGTATGGCAGGATGACTATTTTCTATATTCTAAACATTCATAAGGAATCAAGACCTATAGTGGCGTCAGTTGGGGAGGGGGTCTGTCCCACCTAGATTCCTCTCCCCCGTAGGTTTGGAAATATTTTCCCAAAAAACGCCTTTTTTGGGATTCTCATTGACAAAAATGGAAAAAAACTCCCCCCCTAAACATTTTGGGAAACAATTCATAAATTGATGAAATTACATGCCTGCTAAAATTTCTGACAGCTAGCAAATGCTTTTGTTGGATTTTTACATACATCTTCAGAGATAAGCTAGCCTAGTAGGCCATGTGATGTTTTTCTGCCAAACTTGTAGGCTTTTTGAATTTCCCGCTTAATTATTACGTTTTGAGAATTGTTAGCTACCATTTTGATTTCCACTAGTTACCAGAAAATTGTTAGTTAACAAATGGGCAGGCGCCGCGGCAAGAAAAGCTATCCAATAAGCCCTGTAAGAAACTGATACCGAGTTTCTAAAATAAAAAATTCCAGTTTTGCAATTGAAAACTGGAGCGTTTTGATCCCATTTTTTTTCATTCTTAAATACATAAGAAAAACACATCCATATACAAATGACTGTCTTAATAACAACAACAAAAAAAGACTGAAACAAATTTACCAGTTTTTTCACTTTGCTGTAAAATTTGTTTCTTGACAACCCACCGCCTTTTGAATTACCTCATCCGATTTGCTGCGCTTTAAGATGCTTTCAAGAAATCCCTAGTCACATTGTAGGATAAGGAGCCATGACTCCAGGAGTAAGAACTCCCTCGTATATGCCACAGTTTGTATTAATAATAAATTTTAATGTCACTATTTAAGAACATGTCCCAGATTTTTCAAGGGAAGGGGTTACAAAAATACTTTTAAAAAGGCATCAAAAATTTGTTTATATTCATTTTTGTTAAGTTTTTACGAGTCGGACAAACTTCTTTTTGAGGGGAGGGGGATTCAGACCCTGTAGCCCCCTGGATACAGCCTTACCACTCTTTACTTCCATTTAAAAAAACTTTTTTTTTTCTAGTCCTCAGGCAAGAGCTGTTCTTTCAACCATTACGGAGCAAATATTTGCTCCATAATGGTTGAAAGTCTACGTCTACGTCCTCATATATGCCGGACGTAGACATATATGAGGCAGGTGTGGATATAGAGACTTGAGGTAAAGACGCAATGTCTTGTTCAAATCTGAAAGACAATAAGAAAAAGTTTGAACGATAGCATTTTAAATAAATAGACTACCCATAGCGATATATACTCACGTAAGGAGTAGGAGCAAATTCTTCGTTAAAACAGTAAAATATCACGGGCTCCCATATTAAAGTGGGCCTAAAGAATAGCTTGGAATTATGATCCCCCCCGCCTCTGGTCCCCTTGACATTCAAGACTGTGCCCACATTTGTCCGTAATTTATTTTTAGTCATAATTCTAAGTTAATTCTGGATAAAACTTCCCTCTTCCAGGTACTTCAGTATGTACAACTTATAGAAAGGCTTTTTGTCTACCCAAACTTAATTATCACTATGTTCCTACTTTCCCTTTCTCTTCTACTATAGCGGCCAATTCTGTCAACATATAAATCACTTCTTGACTCTTGAGAATTACAAATTTGAAAGGCGAGTCCTTTTATTCTTTTAAAAATGCGAGGGCGTATTGACAGCGGGAAAGCGGCGAAGGGTGAAAAGATATTACCTTCCTTAGGGCATAAGCTTGTTAAAATCGGTCTAGCTTGAATAGCCCCCCTGCAAGTTGAAGACCACAAGAATGAAGTGAAATTAACATGATTTTGGATTAAAAAAGATCTAGTCCAGAACAAGTCCTTGCAAAAACAGAAAAGAAAAAATTAAATAAGACCTGACAAACAAGAGTAAGAACTAAAAAGCAGCCTTCGTGCTGAGTAACCTTTTTTTTCAAATTTAATCTTACGCAATTATAGTATAATTATTAGGCTTTGTAGTTTTTTTTCAGAAATCTAAACATACACACTTAGCATAAAATTTTCTTTTAAGAAACACCATGTTTTAGATCTTGAATAAAAATATCTTTAAAGGATGTTTTAGCTTTGCACTAAGCAATGTCTGCATAATCTGCATAATGTATCCTAGGTTATTCACTAAACTAGGATATAATGAAATGAAATTAAGACGATTTGTCGAAAAAGGTCCTTTTGAAAAAGGATAAAACATCACACCACCGCCGAATATTACTGTTTTTGAATGGGTGCACAGTAAGTCAACTATTTTGAAAAATAAATTTAATAACTTTTTCTCAAAATACCATAGAACTGAATTTTTTCTTTTTATTCCTTTATTGTGGGTCTAGGTAGAACACCTCTGCCCTCACCTGTTAGAACTCAAGATATTCAAAACTGGCCCATTGAGAAAGATATAACTTGATTTTGCTTTTTATATACAAAGGCTAGTAAAATGAGAAGAAAAATCTATCTTTGACAATTCAAAAGGCGTTATGTTACAGACATATTCTTCGTGGGGGAGCAATTGATCCGACAAATGGCGTCTTGGCTTGTTAATAAAAAGTTAATAAAAATAGTAAAGCGGATATAAAAGTAGACTGATGACCAAGGAAAGTTTTAAGCCTAAAAAACCGAAAAGCCACTCTTGATATTATCAACTTTAATGGTAGGCTACTTATTAAGAATCCAGTAAACACAGGAGAAGTGAAGTTTCGTTAATGCTAATGAAATAAAACAAAATAGGATGAAAATATAACAGTTTATGAACAAAATTGGGTTAATATTTGCCTATTAGGGGTAGGGGAGGTAAAGCACAGCATATATTAAATATGTAACCTAACCTAACCTAGGTACCTTTTTTTGCCCCTTCAACCCCAAAAAACTAAAGTTTAAATCTTTGTCACAGAGTGACCTATGCCACATAAGGCAGCGAAAACCTGTCTTTCATAAAGCACCTTTGAGATTTCGATGTGGTCTTTCTCGTGTGCTTAACGGATTCTTAATAAGTACCACTTTAACTTCCCACTATTTTCTGGAAATGAGCAAGAGTTTACCTTGTGAAGCCGAAGAGGTACTTGAAAACAGTTTCAACCATGATACTAGCACCTTATGTGAAGCAATAACGTCAAGGACTTACGGAGGGCTGGGACGGGGATTAGGCCGGTCCCCATTTGTGTCTCAAGATTCTTACAAGTTTTCTTATAATTTGCAGTGTTGTACCTACAATTTGCCTATTTTTCAGGTTTTCTAAGACTTGACCTTTTGAAATGTTAACACTTCCTCCCCTCCCCTCCTAAATACATTTTTACAGTCAGTTGCCAGAGACCATGAAGCAAACTTGGTGGGGCTGGAGACATTTGGACACATTTCAAAAATGAGATATCTAGTTACCATGAGTGGAGGCAGGAAAGGAGAAACCTTGTTTTAAATAATATGGGAGCACAGTCCCAGCCAAGATGTCATAAAACTTTCGCAAGGAAAACTAAGGTTTGAAAAAAAAGGTTTTTTTAAGCCAGGAAAAAGAACAATTATCCAAACGTTAGAAAAATTTTCATTCTTGTAGTATTTTTTTTAGGAAAGAGGGGTGGAATGACGAGTCTGTCCCTTCTCTGCGCGGGAATACACACACAACATGGGGTTGTCTTCAAGGGGACAACATCAGAGACCTAGTTAAATAAGGAAAACTATTGCAAAGCTTAAGAACTACAACTAACTTTGAAAGAACTACAAATCCAGCTTCCGCTAAAAACTCGGAAAAAAAAGTATAAAAGAAAATAAATTGAATGTACCAAAAAGTTATCGTTGCGCAACATTTGAAAGAGTGGGTGATTTGTGCTCTTCCCCTCTGAGGCACCTTCCACTATTTGCTCCCACCACATTCTCAATCACAAAAGAGTTGTAGCGATGAGTACCTTATACAACAGAGGTACCTTATACCCATTCGATATTCTTCTTTGCTTCTTTGCAGAACGCTTGTCTTAATTCTTGCGTAATTTCCAAGAAAAAAATATAAATATAACTGTCTATTTTTTATGCTTATTTCCATGAAATTCTTAAAAGAAAATATTATTATTAGAATTTACAAAAATAAAAAGAGCAAAAAATTAAAGAGGGGAAGTCAAAATTTAATCACATTGCTGGTAATTAAATCGCTAATCACAAAAGCCCTACGACCGACAGAACCCACCGGAGTGAGCCAAGGTTGAGTTCCAAAAACTGGGCACTTTGGGTATAAACCCACCTTCTCTTCTCATTCCCATCTTCAGGCATTTTTTCAGCCGGCAATATTGGCACTGGTTCCGATGATGCTGATCAACAGGACAATTCCTATTGCCTCGACAGGAATATGAAAGGTTCCGTCTCACGCTTCGCTTGAAAAAAGATTTGCAGCCTAGAAGAGAAACGTGAATTTTTACAAAGCTCGTAACTATACATATTTTAAGGAAATTGAATTATGAACTAAGGTTGGTGAAAACCCCTAAAGAACCAAACACAGTGAAAATGGAATATGATTGACCCATTTAGTTAAGTGGAAGCTTCCATCACCACGTCAAGTCATATTCTGTGAGGGGGACTACCAGGTTTAAGCCCATCCCCCCCCCTGAGTTTTTTTCTGACTTGGAAAAACGTATCAAAAATGCATATAAACAAACATTTGACGCGTTTTCTTAAGTTTTTCTGTAACCCTCCCCTGAAAAAAAAATAACTTCCCCTCTGAGAAAAATCCTGGAAACGCCCCTGTTGTGCTACATACATAAGAAATTAGAAGAGCTCTTGAATTTTTGAATTGTAAAAAGTGGGTGAAAAATCAGCAGATTTTAAGGTAAAAACATATGCCTATAAATAGTTTAAGAAGGTATTGCTTTATTTTGAAAGTACAATGTCTTTTGGAATCAACAGATTGCGAATATTTGAATTTTTACAGATGAAAAGCGTTTTCAAATTTGACTAATTTCTTTCGTTTATTTATTTTCGCGACTCAACGTGGCAACACTGACAAAAAGTGGCACTGCCTAAAAACTTCGTCATTTCAAAACAGCCAAAACAAGTCTTAGGGTGCTTATCCATTGTGCGGTACCAACCGCTATAGACTGTACAAGGAAATACTAATGAAAACCCGTCAAACAGGTATTTGCAAGAGATAAATTGATCGCAAAGCGTGGTTTCTCATTTAGTTTGCAATAGTTAAACTGTTGTTTTTTGGGGTTTAGGGGGGGGAGGTACCTAGGTTAGGTTCCGTATTTAATATATGCTCTAATTTACCCCCCCCCCCCTAATCTGCAAATATATAGCCCAAATTTGTTTCTAAACTATTATATATTCATCCTATTTTATTTTACTTCATTAGCATTAACCAAACTTGACTTCTTTCGTGGGTACCGTATAATACATAAGTACCAGTCCTAGTTTTAAGATATGAATAGACCTAACATGGATCCAGGGGATAAAAAACATTTTCGTTTTGATACTCTAGTACTTTCATCCACGATAAAGACATTTTGGTACTTATTATGTTCTAGATTATAATCTAGAATCTAGAACACGCGCGACAAGGACTGCATCGAGAAAGACTGAGTCGCTTAATTAAAAACAGGTTTACGCTGCCTTGTGAGGTACAGACAAAGGGTTTCTCACTCCAGGAACTATATTTAAAATTTAGTTTTTTGGGGTTTAGGGGGACTAAGAAAAGGTACCTAGGTTAGGTTAAAAGATTAGGTTACGTATTTAATATATGCTATGCTTTACCACAACTCCCCCTAATGTGCAAATATATAGCCCAAATTTGTTCATAAACTGTTATATTTTCATTCTATTTTGTATTATTTCATTAGCATTAACGAAACTTCACTTCTCGCGTGTGTTCTGGATTCTTAATAAGTACCGATATTTGTATCATTCCAGAAAACGAGGCTCAAGTTTTACTGTTGTTTAGGATTGTTTGGGATTTACAGAAAAGAATATGGATAACTTATAAAAGTGGAAACGGCGGTAGTGTTGACAAAAAAACTACCGACGCCATCTATCGTTTGGCGACACTGGACATTTTTTTTAAAGTTCTACGATCATTTTTCTTACAGGAGTTGAGATCAGACACTTATTCCTACTCTAATTTTACCAACTGCACTAATTAAACTAATTATTCGTATTATTGAACTGAAAAAAGTCAAGTGTGACCAAACGCTTGCATTAATACTTTTTTTTTCGACTCTAGCGCCAGTTTCCACTCTTATAGTTTATTTATACTCTTTGGTTTTCAGTGTAAATCGAAATTCAATACTTCTTTAAGCTGACAGTGCTGAGAGAGATGGTAGTATAATTGTCCTGATCTTGTATTTTTTAAAACAAATTAGAGTTAAATATTTAGTTTTTAAAATTATTTTTTCCATTCTGTAATTTGTGTCTTTTGTAACATGTATTTCTGTTATTATCAAAAAGTTCGTGGTAACAAACTGTAAGTAAGGAGTAACCCGGCTCAATAGTAACCGAACCTTAAAAAAAGGAACCTTAAATTTTTTAAACCGAACCTTGAAAAAGGGAACCGCACCTTAATTTTTTTATAATAATAGATGAATCAAAAGAATCAGATTTTTATGCTGATTTCAAATATATAAGTTTCATTAAGTTTAGTTTTACCCATCAAAAGTTACGGGCCTGAGAAAATTTGCCTTATTTTCAAAAAAAGGGGGAAATACCCCCTAAAAGTCATAGGACCTTAATGAAAATCACACCATCAGATTCAGCGTATCAGAGAATCCTAGTGTTTCAAGCTCCTATCTGCAAAAATGTGGTATTTTGTATTTTTTTTGCCAGAAGAAAGATCACGGATGCGTGTTATTTTGTTCGTTTTTTTTTCTCCCAGGGATGATCGCATCGACCCAGTAGTCCTAGAATATCACGATAGGGCTCATTCGAGCGGAAATTAAAAGTTCTACTGCCTTTTTAAGTGACCAAAAACACGGAGGGCAACTAGGCCCCCTCCCACACTCACTTTTTCCCAAAGTCATCCGATCAAAATTTGAGGTAGCCATTTTGTTGAGCATGGTCAAAAAATAAAATAACTATGTCTTTGAGGATGGCTTAATCCCCCACAGTCCCCTGGGGAAGGGCTGCAATTTATGAACTTTGCCCAATGTTTACACATAGTATTGGTTATTGGGAAGTATACAGACGTTTTCAGGGGGGACTATTTCTGGTAGTGGGGGGATGGATCGGAGGTTACGTGAGAGGATCTTTCCATGGAAGAAGGTTTCATGGGGCAAGGGACAATGCTACAAAGGGGGCGGCGGATTTCCCAGCATTATTAAAAAAAAACGATCAGAAATTCAATGAAAAAACAACTTTTCAACTGAAAACTTTTCAACATCAAAACTTAAAAACGAACTGAAACTATTATGTATATGATTGGGTTCATCCCCTAGTCAATACCTCACTCTTTACGCTAGAACTTTAGCGTAAAGAGCGAGGTATTGACTAGGGGGGGCCTAATATACTTAATAAAAAATATACGAATATACAAGTTCGTTACGTAAGTTAATTCGTAAGTTATGTATATTTATTACTAATAAAAACGTTCGTAAATAAAATTAAACATCTTTCGAGAAAGCCATTTAGATAAAAAAAGTAAAATTAATATGCAAATTTCGTTTAATTATTCATGTATGGTGAGCCAAAATCAAAATCTGCATTAATTTAAAAACATTCAGAAATTAAATAAAAAAAAATTTCAACTGAAAGTAAGGAGCAACATTAAAACTTAAACCGAACAGAAATTATTCTGTATATGAAAAGTTCTATCCCCTCCTCAACGCCTCGCTCTTTACGCTAAAATTTGACTCTGTCTCACAGCTTTATTCTTTAAAATAATAAAAAAATTTAGCGTAAAGAGCGAGGCGTTGAGGAGGGGACAGCCCCTTTCATATGCGTCTTTTACATTTAATCCTTGATGGAGCAGATCAAGGTTACTTATTACTTCAATAATTTGGAGTTGGTCCTGAAAGCAAGGCCATGTTTTCAGACATATATATATATATATATATATATATATATATATATATATATATATATATATATATATATATATATATATATATATATATATATATATATATATATATATATATATATATATATGAGTGGGGGAGGTCAATCCAAGCCCATACTTGAAGGAGCATACTATGCGTCCATTGAATTGGAAATAAAATGTGTACTACTATTACTCGCAACTCATCACAGAACAAAGTTGCCTGCGGCTGACACCACAAATTTGACTCAATTTCTTGTCTATTTTTTGCTGAAGGGTTGCTACTCTTCGTCGGAGAAGGCCGTACCAGTGGCGGACCCAGGGGAGGGGCGAGGGGGGCACACGCCCCCTTAACGTAGTCTAAAGTGGTGTATTTTACTTAATTAACTTAAGTTTGCGTTTCTTAAACTTGCTCCTAACACAAGTTTATCGGATCAACCTATTTTGTGCCCTACCCCCCCCCCCCCAAAAAAAAAAAAAATCCTGGATGCGCCCCTGACAACAAGCAGTTTTAAATTGCAGTTCCTAGAGTTCCAAGAAGCGGCTTTATCCACTACGCTTTGTTATTGACTATGAATTATAGTCATTGACTAAATATCGTTGACTATAATTTACTTTTCTTTTATTATAACTGCCGCTTTATTTTATGTAACTCTCACCTAGTGGCAGTAAAATTCCGAGAAGTGATAGTTATTTACAACTGTGCCTAACTTTATTTGTTGGATCGTAAAAAAGTTATTCTTAAGCTATGACTTGATATCAAACAGTTCGTGGTAACGAACTGTAAGTAAGGAGCGACCCGGCTCAATGGTAACCGAAACTCTAGAAAACGGGTTTTTGATACCAATAGATACATCAAAAGAATCAAATTTCAATGCTGATTTCAAATATATAACTTTCATCAAGTTTAGTCCTACCCATCAAAAGTTACGTGCCTGAGAAAATTTGGCTGATTTTCGAAAAAAGGCGGAAGACCCCCTAAAAGTTATAGAACCTTGATAAAAATCACACCATCATATTCCGCGTATCAGAGAACCCTACTGTAGAGATTTCAAGCTCCAATCTACAAAAATGTGGAATTTTGCATTTTTTGCCAGAAGAAAGATCACGAATGCGTGTATATTTATTATTTTTTTTTCCCCAAGGGGTGATCGTATCGACCCAGTGGTCCTAGAATATCGTGGGAGGACTCATTGGATCGGAAATTAAAAGTTCCAGTGCCCTTTTTAAGTGACCAAAAAAATGGAGGGCAACTTGGCCCCCTCCCACGCTCATTTTTTTCCCAAAGTCACCTTATCAAAATTTTGAGATAGCCATTTTGTTCAGCATGGATGAAAATATGATAAATATGTCCTTTAGGATGACTTAATCCCCCGAAGTCCCCGGGGGGAGGGCTGAAAGTTAAGAACTTTGCCCAATGTTAACATGTAGTATTGGTTATTAGGAAGTATACAAGCGTTTTCAGGGGGGATTTTTTCTGGTAGTAGAGGGGTGGGTAGGTTGGGGGTTATGTGGGAGGATCTTTCCATGAAGGAAGTTTTCATGGGGGAAGGGACATGGATATGAAGGGGGCGCCGGATTTCCCAGCATTATTTAAAAAAAGATCAGAAATTAAATATAAAAAAACAAGTTTTCCAATTGAAAATAAGGAGTAACATCAAAACTTAAAACAAACAGAAAAAATTACGTGTATGATTGAGTTCACCCCCTAGTCAGTACCTCGCTCTTTAGGCCAAAGATTTTTTAGTACTTTCATAAGAGCTATTTATTCTAAATAACGGCCTTTGTGATTAAGGGGTCATTTTTAAAGAATTGGAACAAAATTCGGACTTTAGCTTAAAGAGCGAGGTATTGACTAGTAGGCGAGCCCTCTAATATACGTATTAAAAATATATGAATATAGAAGTTCTTTACGTAAGTTAATTCGTAAGTTACGTATATTTATTACTAATAAAAACGTTGGTAAATAGAATTAAACAAGTTTCGAGAAAGCCATTTAACCAAATAAAAGTAAGATTAATATGCAAATTTTGTTTTAATTATTCATGTACGGTGAGCCAAAATCAAAACCTGCATCAATTCAAAAACGTTCAAAAATTAAATAAAAAAAAACAAGTTTTTTTAACTGAAAGTAAGGAACGACGTTAAAACTTAAAACGATCAGAAATTATTCCGTATATGAAAGGGGCTGTCCCCTCCTCAACGCCTCACTCTTTACGCTAAAGTTTGACTTTCTCACAACTCTTATTTTTTTTTAAACAATAAAAAACTTTAGCGTAAAGAGCGAGGTGTTGAGGAGGGGACAGAGGGGACAAAACTAGTAAATTTTGAGAAACAGCAAAAACGCGAACGGAAAATCAATTACTACCTATCTATCTACTTTCTAACTACCATCTATCTACCATATATCTACTATCTAACTACCATCTAGCTACTATCTATAAAAAAAATCTACTATCAAATCTGCCATGTCTCAGAACCCTGCATGAGAGATTTCAAACCGAACTTCATGTGCAAAAATACAAAATTTTCGCTCTGTCGACGACTCATGGTGACGGATAGAAGTAAATCTGAACTACCCATAAATTCAGCGAGAAGTCTTTCAGACAAGTACTGGAGGAGAGGGGGGTGAGAATTCACCTCCTAAGTCCTCTTTCACCTTTTCCTCAGTTAAAAATAACATTAAAAAGAAAATCATTTCCATGAAAAGCAAAGAGAAAATTTGAACTCAAAACGATAAAATATAGATTTAGCAACTTGTCAAAACTAAAACGATGAAAAAAAGTATTATGAACAAAGTAATAAAACATTATATGAAAGAAAGTTACAATGAACAAGGAAGCCTAAATAAAGCAGAAAATATCACGTATAAAGCTGATATTGATACCTATCCCCCTCAGGGGTTGAAACAACCAGCATCTCCGTTTACATTTATGATAATTTCTGTCCGTTAAGTTTAATGGTCGCTTAAGTTAGGCTACATCTAAGTTTTATTGTTAAGTAGCTCTTGTCTTTTTTTTTAATTTCAGGATGAAAAAGTATATTTTTTTTTTCATTGGAGAATTCGCCACACAATAATTTAGCACAAAGTGGTATTCGACAATTTGATTAACTGTTTTAAAAAAAACAGTTAAAAAAGTTAAAAAACAGTTAAGGTAGTTAAAAAAAAGTGACACATTAAAAACAGAAACAAAGTTTCATCCTATAAGGTAAGGCCATATCCAGGGGGAGGGTAATGGGTTTGAATACCTTCCCCCAGAAAGATTTGTCCGACTCGTAAAAACGTAACAACAGTGAATATAAACAAGTTTTGGATGCACTTTTAATTATTTTTTTTTGTAAGCCTTCGCCCCAAGGCCGTATCCAGGGGGGGGGGAGGGTACCCGGTTTAAACCCCCCCCCCCCCGAAATTTTTGACCGAGTCGAAAACTAGTCTACAAAATACCTGTAAAGGTATTTTTACAGGTAAATACCTTAAAAATTGCCCCCCCCAAACAAAAATCCTGGATCCGCTCTTGCTTCGTCCCCCGAAAAAAACCTTTTGTAAGCCTCCCCCCCCTGAGAAACAAATGCCAGATAAGACCTTGCTTGAAGGTAACAGGGTTCTTTTTGTAGACTTATTTTTCATCAATTAATACTTTTTATAGGCCTCCATCCAAATCCTAAGTTAATTGAATTTCTAAGCACTTTCTATTCAGATTGTCATGTACTTGTTTATTACTACCCCCTCTCCCGAAAAAAATAAATCAGCGTACATGCCTCTTCTACATAGCAGAGAAAGGGGGTGAATTCACTATCCCCTCCTCTTAGTCAAGCCGTTACTTCTATTAAATCTCCATGTAGCCTAATAACTGGAAATAGCAAAACCTCAAACTAAAATCCAGGCACTTTATGTTTTTTAAAACGTCAACAGTTTCCAATGATGTTTTGACTCACATTAGTCAAAAATTCTAACATATTAGTTGCCTTTAATTCTAAACCAGATTTCTTTTTTAAAAAAATAAGAAAATGTACAAAGAAGATATGAAAGCCTTCGCCGTGTCATTCCCCGCGTTACTTCTTCAAGTTAAAAAATCTCACATAACTTGGGTACCACTTCACACTGCTTGTTACAAATTTTTAGCATATACTGAACAGAAATTTAAAATCAACCCATCGAAGAAATATGAGAGCTCTTCTAAAAGGCGGTTTTAATGGTAGAATTATTATTAAAAAGGCGGAATGGATAATCACAGACACTCAAAAACGGTTGTATAATAAAGACCCAACTTGACAGTTTGAATTAGGAGTTCCCACAGAATCAAGGGCGATAAAAATTCCTCGTGAGATATGCAATGAGAAGGTGCTTTCTTAGGTTTGGTCAATATTTATTTTAAGTTCTATTATCTTCAATGATGCTATTGTATTTTCATTTTGATGACCTTTTTTTTGTAGAAAAAGGCCTGCAAAATGGTCTTCCGGTAAATATCGCGGGTCATCCTAAACTGAAATCCCATGAAGTACATGTTCTTCGCAATAGTTTTTTTTTTTTTTTTTTGTGTACGCTCGAAGAATACAAATCGAGGTCTGGAAGGACCATAAGCATGGAACCAGAGGCATTATTTAAGGGGGATTTACACCCCCCCCCCAACATTTAGAAAATATTTTTTTTGGTATTTACATTGTAAAATGCCTAATATATATATATATATATATATATATATATATATATATATATATATATATATATATATATATATATATATAATATATATATATATATATATATATATATATATATATATATATATATATATATATATACATATATATATATACATATATATATATATATATATATATATATATATATATATATATATATATGTATATATATATATATATATTATATATATATATATATATATATATATATATATGTATATATATATATATGTATATATATATATAGATGTATATATATAGATGTATATTTACACATATATATATATATATGTATATATATAGATGTATATATATATATATGTATATATACACATATATATATATATATATATATATATATATATATATATATATATATATATATATATATATATATATATATATATATATATATATATATATATGTATATATATATATATGTATATATATATAGATGTATATATATAGATGTATATTTACACATATATATATATATATGTATATATATATATATATGTATATATATAGATGTATATATATATATATGTATATATATACACATATATATATATATATATATATATATATATATATATATATATATATATATATATATATATATATATATATATATATATATATATATATATATACTTATAAATATATATATATATATATATATATATATATATATATATATATATATATTTATAAGTATATATATATATTTATAAGTATATATATATATATATATATATATATATATATATATATATATATATATATATATATATATATATATATATATATATATATATATATATATATATATATATATATATATAATTTTCATTTGGCTTACCTCTATAACTCGTTACCTTTATAAATCAAATTTTATGTAGAATGACCTCTATAACTCAACTATGCATAAGTCGAACTATACATAAGTCAAAGAAAAATCGCGGTAATGTGAATTTCGAGTTGGGGAGAGTTGATTGTACGACTTGAAATCATACTATACAATTATATATTCAAACGATATGGAATTGCACACATTTGAGGTTGAGTAATTCGAAGGGATTATGCTTTGTTTTCCGTGGTTTATATTGAGTCGTACCTTCAACCGTGCATCCAGCCCTGCCTCATGTCCCTCAAACCAGCCTACTCTGCTTTTTGCCCTAAATTCCCAGTCTAACCTCTCTTTGACACGAAAGGACCCAGTCACCCAGTGTGCAATCACTTCTACAATTTAATAACCATCGTTGAAGTACCCTGGAACTGGTAGTGTTTAAAGCATAAAATCAAATAAGATGATACTAATAGCATTTTTCATCTTAAATCGATTCAAATGAGCTGATCAAACTGCAATTCGATGAGCTTTAAACTGCAATCACTTGCAGTTCCAATTTAAATTTGTTTGTACGATTCACGGTGACATGGTGACCTGGTGAATGGTGACAAATTGGATCTGACTATTTACATATCGCAAAGGCCCATCAAGATCACCTGCTCTTTAAGGAAAATTTCCGGAGCCCACTTACTCCTGCATACGATGCCCGCGTGAATCACTCCGGTTAAGGAAAGGATCCAGCACAATTTTTTGGGAAGGATCAAAGGTCACCCGAACGGTTGCTATTTTGCCAGGAGTTACAAGTTTTCCAAATATACATTTACTTTAGGTCCTTGAAGGGGTGAGAAACTCTGCCCGTCTTTTTCCTTGCAATGGTTCATGTCTCCTTTTCGATTACAGCAGTTAAAATTATACCATGATTCCGACTAAAT
Organism: Artemia sinica; assembly: GCA_027921565.1. Lineage (NCBI taxonomy): Eukaryota > Metazoa > Arthropoda > Branchiopoda > Anostraca > Artemiidae > Artemia > Artemia sinica. Next base: position 18,129,074 of record CM051275.1, read on the forward strand.
TAAAAAGCGTTCCGATTGCAGCCACGCCTACTCTGACTAAAAATTTACAATCTGGTCAACAAAAGTCACGTTTTACATCAATCTTCCTGAATGTTCCCCCCAAAAAATCAAACCGTTCTTAGGGAAAGATTTTACAACATATTTGCTTTCTATCCAATAGCTCACGCTTTCCAAGCTCTCCTGAAAGAAACAAGTGAGGGCAGTGGCAACAATTTACGGAAATACAGGGAAGATAATGTTTTATCAGGATATAAGAAGGGGTATTTTCAAAATCTAGGGATAGTTTTTTTTCGCCTCATCCTTTGTCCCTCTACTAATTGATCCCCTGGCATAAGGGATAGAAAAGACTTGGTATTAAGAAAATTCTAAATATTTCACAGTATCTAAATTTACTAACTTCTGGATTGAATAATAGGAATGGCGTTATTGATACATAAAAAGCTGTCTTTGTTTCCCTTTAAAAACTGAATTTAAATCTACTTCGTAAAAAAGAAAGTTAACCCAGATTCACTAAAAAATGTAGCCAACTCTCTGACTTAAAAAAATCTATCAGTCGAACTTGTTCCAGGAAAGAAACCTTTATGCATTGAGTCTTATCAAGTAAATACAAAGAATAATCTGGTTTATTCTATTCCTGGAAAACATTATTTGTGTAGTAATTGTTTTATTGTGCAAGGCCAATTTGTAAATACAATAGAAAATAGAGCCATATCCCACTGTATGCTCATAGAATCCTAACGGCAATTAACGTCATGGAGGAAATATTACTTCTGTTGATTATTAAATAAAAGGCAAAGTAGAATGGTTTATAATATTAAGCTTTTTGAAAATGCGTCTATAATAGTTTGCACTATTATGGCTCTAGGTAGAGAAGGTCAGGGATGGAGGCAAGGCCGTAAACAGGGGGGAGGGGCGTGGGCTGGGGTGTTTGATCCCCCCCCTTAAAAAATGTTTTTCTGACTCGTAAAAACGTAACAAAAATGGATAAAAAAAATGTTATGCGTCTTTGAGGTTTTTGTGAGTAAAACCTCCCCTTAAGAAAATCCTGTATAAAATACTACTACTGCTACTACTACTAACACCTCACCACAGCACCAAGCCACGTGAGGCCAAAACCGCTACGTACACTCCTCCGCCATCTCAGTCTATTCAAAGCCTCCCTTTTTAAACCCTCCCAGGAAGTTCCCATTTCCTTTAAATCTTTCTTTATGACGTCCTCCCACCCCAGACGAGGACGACCTGCTTTCCGTTTAGCCTTAGACGGTTGGCCGAAAAGGACAATCTTCGGCAATCTGTCATCCCTCATCCAAACAACGTGCCTTAGCCACCTCAACATTTCTTTCATTATTGCACTAGAAAGCGCTATTGAACCACATTTTTCGTACAGCCTACTGTTTGAAAAACACCCCCCGAAAATAAATCCCGGATACGGCCCTGGAGGGAGGTTTGCAGGTCCAAGCATAAAAAGTCCTTCCTGAAAAATGAAAAATTAGAAGACGGTCTCTGCCTTGTATTTATTAAAAGATAAATGCCCCACAGCTGACCCTCCCCTCAACAAATTTGACCTGAAGGGGGTTACACAGAGGGCTTTACATGCTGCTGGAGTATATTCAGAGGAACATCTGAAAACGTTCAAACAATTACATACGCATTAAATATTCACATTGGCATATAAGGAGGCTTTCGTACTCTGTCAACCCCCTCAGAATCCCTAAATTTCAACTGTTTCTTTTATTCGTGTATTCTATGCGTTCTTTCGTAGTTTTTCCCTGCTGAGAAGGAATCCAGTCACACCTTCTGGCACTGGTTCCCACGCCGAGATCTATGTTGCAGCCCTGTAGCCACATTAAAGGAGGCCCTAGACTACAGTATATAAATAATAGACAGTATGATCGTTTCCTATCTCACCCATGATAAAAACCTGGACCGAAGTACGAGTGCTCTGGAGAACGTAAAAACATAAGCGACATTGGATCTTTTCACGGGTAGACAAGCCAGATCTCTCTTGAACGCGAAACTTGGCTTCAACGTTGGAACACTAAATTTTAAAGAAACTAATTTTAAATTAATATATTTCAATACATATACGAAAATCAGTAATTAGAAGTGCAATGTTATTATTTGATGTTTTTAGGAATTACAAGTAGGTTTCGACGTCTCGAGTTGGTTTCAAAGGTATTTTGAGAAAATTTCTGCCAAAATACGTGTTCCAGGGTAATTGGACCGCTGACACATACTAACATTAGTAGCCCGCTATTGAAAGAGTATGTGGGAGGAGCTGTTTGTGCGCACCGAGAACGAAGAGCCAGAAATCGTCTGCGGTGAACTTACCGTTAATTATCTTTATACAGTGCCCTAGACCGTCAATCATTTTAATCGAAAGCTTCCGTCAATCCATTGACATGTCCTTCAATCAATCTTCAATCGAGCCTTCAATCTTGACCAAAGCTAATCTAACACATTGCTTTTGATCAAAATGATTGAGTCATTCAAACTTTCTATCAATCACCGTCAACGATTGACTCAAGCGTCAAACATGTTCCTAGACGGTCAATCATGATTGAGTCAATCGATTGACGGAAGCTTTTGATCAAAATGATTGACCGTCTAGGGCCTTTTTAATATGCATACTTGAACTGGACTGGAAGACATTATGAAGATAATGTAAAGTAACACTTTAAATGTGCAGATCTAATAAGCAGATCTAATAAGTTCATATTCAGGCGTTCAGGCATATTCAGATATTCAGGCAAGAACACATGAAGGTTTTTGAGCGAAATTCTAATCATTTTATTCACCTATTTTTTGTGCTTTAGAGTTGTACTCTCTTAAGAAGCAAAACAGATCCATACAACTCTCTGGACACTCTCTGTCCCTGGGGCATACAACTCTGTGCCACTTATCCTGATTCTCGTGCCCATGTCTTGGCATAATTTACACACAAGACGATGTAGCTTGTAATCCCTTTATTTTTGCCCAGATTAGGAAACCTGGTATATTTGCAATTTTAAATGAATTAAAATATGATTTTACACTGACTTTGTCTCGTATAATCAATGAAATTATTTAACTGCTTCTATTTTATATGGCGAATTTCTTATCCTATCGTCAACTACGACACATTGTGACAGCCATTATTTATGTTTTTGAAGAATACTGCAAAAAAGCCACTTATTGTGAACCATGAAATATATATTGTCATTAAAACTTGCGGTTTTCCATATGGCTTTTGACATGTTTATAACACTAACGATTTATTTATTGCTATTAGCCATAAGTAATGAGAAATGATTATTGTTAGCCATAACAATATACACAATGGTGTGTATTCGTCGAAGACTTTACAGTCTGAATCACCGCAAGGAAGAAAAAAAAAATATAAATGAAACATAAGAAATAGCGAAAAAAAGAAGCAAAAAAACAGCAAAAGGAAATTGACAAAAATGAAAACGAACTAAACATAAGAATAAGCTTCCATCATGCAAGAGCCCTACAGAGAAAATTTCCCAGTGGGGGGGCAAGTATTATCAGGAGTTGTTTTTATAGCAGAATATGTGAGCTTTTATCATTTTAATCGTTTTGATAAATATTACAAATGTCTTTCAGTTTCTCAGGTTAGAGGGGACATCACCCCTTGTCATCTACATGGTGGCGCTCTTGCTAGCATACGTAAAGGCTAAAAATGTGCTTCAGAATTTGTTTTCTAGAATGTTCATAGGGCCTCCTGTGCTGTCACAGATTTCAAAATGATATCTGTGGGAAAACAGATTTCAAAATGATGTTTTTGGGAAAATACAGTAGTGCATGTCAGCCCTTAGTGTTCATGAATGGGACAATTTGCATCACTTAAACCCTTTTTTATAGATGATCGGACATTGACTTCTTGAACACAGCAAATTTTTCAATCCGAATACTTTTGAAAAATGGCATCTTCAGCAGAAAATCACTCCAAAAAATGTGTTATTCGGCACATTTTCGCTTTTAAGGCTGGTCTATCTTATACCCGGTATTTGGTAACGTTGTCAAATCTTCTAAAGTTGCGGAACTGTTGAACAAATTACATGCTCCAGGGGCCCTTGGGCCATGATCTGGTCGCTCCAAACATGAAATACTTTCTACTAATGTACCTTTCTGAAGTTTTATCAAAAAAAGGAAATTGTGTTGAAAACTGTACAGCCTAAAAGCAAGGAAATCCAAACCAGAAAAGACAAAACAGGAATAAGAACATAGGAATCTGAGTCCTAGTACCCCCCCCCCCCCTTAAGGTTATCAAATTTCAATAAATGTATCAAAACCTAACAAATAGAGAGAAAGAATAAAAATCAAGTTAGTCTAGCCCATCTACCCAACAGTAGAAATTCATGGTTCCTTGTCCTTCGAAAGCAAACGCTAAAATGAAGTCTATGGACGATCAATAAAAAAATGGATACAAATTTTTAAACATTTTGGTACATCTAAACCACGTAAGGGCATCCCAGCTTTATTAGATCAACAGACGGGACTCGGATCTAAGCCTTATCACTCGATCGAGTATAAATTCGTTCCTGACTTACACCCCTTTCCAAGTTCTACCAAAAGAAAAGGTTTTATTAAGAAAAAAAAGAGAGATACAAATAAAATACTCCTAATTATGCCCATCCACTTTCTTCTCTCCTTTTGGATTAGGCACAGTTAATTATTGTGCAGTTTCAATTATATTTATTATACTTCAATTAAATTTATCGGTACTGGTGCATTATGCGGGCACCGCGAAGAAGTCAAGTTGGGTTAATGCTAATGAATTTAAAAAAATAGGATGAATATATAATAGTTTAGAAACAAATTTGTGCTATATATTTGCAAATTAGGGGGTGGGGGGGGGGGGTAAAGCATAGCATATATTAAATACGTGACCTAACCTAGTTACCTTTCTCCCTCCTAAACCCAAAAAAACAACCGTTTAAATATTGAGAAACCACGCTTTGCCATCAATTTATCTAGCAAATCACCCGTTTTCTGCTAATGAAATAGCAGTTTGACGGGTTTCGTGACTCCTTTCTTTGATACAGCATATAGCGATGCCCGAATAATGCACCAGTACCAATTTATCTATATAGTAATCTGTACAGTAAAAAAATGGGTCACCAGAACACCATCCTGCGAATCTGTCAAGAATAAAAGTCTTTGTGTTGTAAAACCATTTTTGAATTTTTCACAGCTGAACAGATTTCAAAGATCAGGAAACGCTGCTATACTGGTGTTTACCCCTTTTGTAATATTTTCAAACGTTCAAATTTACTATTAATCCTTCCTGATGACCTTTTACCACCTCATTCAGGGAGGAAATGCTTTCCGTTGGCCCCCAAATGGAAAGCCAAAAAGCGCACATTGTTATCTTTCATCCACAAAACATGTTTTGCCATCTTAACCTTTCTTTCATTATAATCCTAGAAGGTGGGATAGATTTTAAAAGGATTTGATTCTGAGTAGTCTCGAACGGGGAAAATATCAATATCTCCTTGCGTCACGGTTTTACTACGCTATAACATCAGAGCAAACTCACTTGAAAAGGCTGCTTTTATCATGGACTTTACCATTAAGATTAACCGAAATAATAGTTACCATTCCTGAATCAGCTTAAAAAGACAATTCCTCCTCATTTGACAGTTTTTCTTTTCAAAACGAGTTTTTAAATTTTCGATTATGGGCTAGAGTTCGTCCTTTACTAGGTTGCTCCTAAGAGGGTAGCCATGATTAACTGAATTAAACAGACGCGATGGCATTTGAACGAACTATACTTACGATAAGAAGAAGAAGAATGAACATGCACAGTCAAGATTTTAGGGAGGGGGCATAATAACTAACAAAAATACTTAAGCCCTGATAATATGCTTATTGAGGATAGAAGTACAACAGAAGCACGGAACGTCGCGTTTACTATTTTACAGCGGCAAAATTCCAACCCTGGACAAATGAGAAGCGTTCAAAAAATCAGCGAAATTACTCTACTTTCGCCCAGCTACTTCAATCCAGGGTCGTTACTAGCCAAAACGTTGGGAGGGGGGGGGGGGGGTTCGCGGACTGGTTGGTAATTTTCACCGACTGCTTTTTTTTTATCAATAATTAGCATAATGTCCGTTTCGAGTACAATATGTAAAAATCACCAGACGAGTCGGTATTACCGCTGCATTCACCGACTGAGATTGAGATTTCGGTATATGTCATGCCACTATTTTCATGCTCTTTATTTAACCAAATGGAAAATTCTGGCACCATATGCAAATCACGGCAGGAGTCGGTAAAACTGCTGCCTTTGCCGGCCAAATTCGAGATTTCTTTAGATGACAAATCAGTATTTTCGTGGTCTTTATTTAACTTAACAATAAATTTTGGTGGACTCAAAAAAATCGTTGCGCGAACCAAAAACATTAGGGCGCCCCCTCTCCCACATAGGCTACGTAACGCCACTGGTTCAAGCTTAAATGAAGTTTAATTGAGATGGTCACGATTGGCGCTGCTTAGTCAACGATTTACTCAACCCTAAGGGGTAGGGAAACAGCCACAAATTTGTTTATTATATCTAAAGTAAGTTTTAATATTTTTTTGAAAGTTGATGAACAAGGTAGTAACTACTTGGATAAAATTGCAGATGATGAACTTTTTGCTATCTCGGAAAGCAGTTGAATTAGGTAAATATGTCCTAGTCCAGCCTACCAGGGCGCGTAGTAAGTTTTTTTTTAGGGGGGAGGAGGACCGATAATAAAAAGCTTTGATAATTTAAATAAGAAATGCCCATAAATTTAAGAAACTTTTAAGATTTTAGTGGACCCAGGACCCATTGCCCCCTCCCCTACGCACATCCCTATCCCTTTTCTATTTTTAAGCCTTAGAAAACTGCCCAAAAGACTTTTAGGGCTTATTGACCGTCTTAATTTTGGTAAGAAATATTTAACAAATTTAAATGTTAAATAGATTTTTAATTTGAGTAAATTTTACCAAAAAACAATTTATTTTTTTCTCTTTAGTCTTGGTTTTAGTCTGCTTTTCTCTGCTCTAGGTTTAGAATAATTCCAAATGTATGGGTTAAATTTTAACCATTATTAGGATTTTATTTCCCTTTAAGGTATGTTAAGAAATCCTCAAAACCTTGTAAATCAGGGATCAGCAAAAGAATGAGACTCAAAACAGTTTTATGGGACCTTTTTTTGCATAAATCTTCTTATTAACTCACTAATGAGATAGCTGAAAAAATAGATATAAATCAATCCAAATCTCATCGTGAATGCAAGCACAACCTTCATTTGCCTCGGAACTTCGCCCCTCCCCCACTCCCTAGTGTGCAACTTATACCCTGAATTGTCTATATACAATGATTTTTTATTATTTCGAGGAACTTTTTAATCAATCGAAGAAAAGAGTGACTTACGGCTAATCCAGTGCATAATATATTATATACAATTCAAGGTATGTATTTGCACTTTAGGGGTTAATGGGGGTAAAGCTCATTTCCGGAGCAAATGAATGTTATATTTGGATTCAGGATGCAATTTTGATTTTAAGGTATGTCTCTTACTTAGCCATCTCATAGATCAAAGTCTGGTACCCTTTGGAGAATGGAGGGTAAGAGGTAGACACATTAAAAGACAAGGCCGTATCCAGGGAGGAGGGTTACCCGGTTTGATCCCCCCCCCGAAATTTTTGACCGAGTCGAAAATTAGTCTAAAAAATACCTATAAAGGCAACCCCTTACCAGAAAAAAATATGCTCCCACACTAAATCCTCTAAATCCTATTGCATTGTGTGGGTAAACGGTTCTGATCAGCTTACGCAGGATGTTAGACAAAGTCCACAGGAAAAAATCGGGTAAAACACCCCCCGAACAAAAATCCTGGATCCGCTCTTGTTAAAAGACCTTCCCAGGACCAAAATTGGGGCTCTAAGTCCATTTCTAAGAGTTTCATTTACCCAAATAAAAATATTTTTCAAAAAAAAGAAAAGAACAAGGAAGCATATATGTGTTCGCTAATCTTATTAAATCACAAATAGAAGTATCAGAATCACTGAAAACGAAGGTAAATTTTTCCTTATTCATATTATTGACGAATAAAGTAAACATACCACTCGATGCCTTTCTTGTGCTCTTTCCAAATATAATAATCATTTTTGTCGGAAATGAATTTTACCCCCATCCCTATATATACCAATTCAGGGCATATATTTGCACATTAGGGGGGGGGGAGGGTAAATTTTATTTCTGATGTAAATGAGACGTAAGTTTAAACTTTTCCCCCACCCCCTATAGTGCAAACATATACCCTGAATTGGTATATATAGGGGTGGGGGGTAGGTAAAATTAATTTCCGACAAAAATAATTATTATATTTGGAAAGAGCATAAAAAAGGCATCGAGTGGTATGTTTATTTTTTTTCGCAAGTCAATAATATGGATAACGAAAAATTTACCAAAACAAAATCATACTAGTGTAAGTTTTGTAGACTAATAATCGGTGTACAGTCCAAGCATCCCACTTTGCACCACTTCAGACCCTTAGACAATTTAGTCTTAAAAGAGTTCAGGCCAGGGGCGGATCCAGGACTTTTTTTTTTTTGGGGGGGGGGGGGCGCAAAATAGGTTGATCCGATAAACTTGCGTTAGGAACAAGTTTAATTAACGCAAACTTGCGTTATTTAAGTAAATCACACTACTTTAGACGACGTTAGGGGGGGGGGGGGTTGCGCCACTTGGATCCGCCACTGGTTTAGGCATGCTTTAATTTACAGTGGGGCAGGGGGATAAACTACGACATTTATTTCGTTCCAAGGCAATATAGTGCAGAACGTCAGCGTTAGAAATATTGTCAGTATGAACTTACCTTCACAAGTAAACTGTCCATAATGTTTTCCACTAGATTTATCACCACATACAACACATTCAACGTTAGCACTGTCCTTATTTTGTGACTCCGTCGGGGACGACGACTGGGATACGGGAGTTGGGGGTTGTGCCGTCGACCCCAACTCTGATCCCACAAGATCTGTTCCATACCCATTTGATAACCCAGGTGAAGTATTTACTGAAGGGTCTCTCCATAGCTGTGTTTGTATATGTGAACCGATACCACTCACAGTCAAGGGTGGCATGGATGTGGCGACCAGAGCCATAGAGGCAGTTTGGAGACCCCCAATGGGTAGTGATATCGAATTAGTTGTCCCCGTTGAATACGGGGTGTGATACGAATTAAATTCACCCAGCGTGGCAATGTTTACATCAATTTCACCTTAAAGTCACACGAACAAAAGAGGTCAGGACCTCGAGTTCACAGTTTCTCTGTCCTTTACTCCGAAGGTTGTGACACCAACTGCCGAAGAAGATTGCGCAGTGTTTCAGAATGTCTTGCGGGTCGTGGCCTGGAGCTTCCAGGGGGAAGGGCCATGACTTCTAATCCTATTGGTGGAAACCAAGCGTTGAGTACGACTGCTCCGCTGGAAAGCTTTGCCCTTAGGGTGATAAGACATATTCGAGCCGCATCCTGATCAGAAATCTTTATTAAAACAATCATTGTCTTAGGAAAATAGCTATTTATTGCCTTTTTCTTTATGCAGATTCGAGTAAGCTCTATAAAAGACCGCCCAATTTTCAAGAAATGTGCGTCAATATGAATCTAGGAAGTGACAAAATAACATTCTTGTGTTTACAGAAAATTAGAATACTTCCTGGATAAGGCACGATAAATGTGTATGCTGAAAAGTGAAAAAAAAAATATTCTGATTTAAAAAGATATACACATGTATTTTCTCAGTTGTATCGTGTGATTAGGCAAGGAAACAATTAGTTTTTGATCGATGCTCAAATTTGGAAAATTGCAAAAATAAAAATTATTTTTATTCATACAATAATATGTGAACAACCAAAGCCGTATCCAGAAGGAGTTAGGGGGTTTGAACCTCCACCCGAAATGTTTGTCCGACTCGTAAAAACGTAACAGAAAGGAAAATAAACGTTTTTTATATGTTTTGTGTAACCCCCCCCCCCGAAAAAATCATTTTTGTACAATCAAATAATTTTGATTTTGTACCTTTGAAAATCATTTTGTACAGTCAAATAATACCTAAACCAATTTAGGTATTATTAAATATAAGGGAGCGTCTGTAATGGAGAAACAACACATTAAAAAGCTAAATATAAAATTCAGAGAAACATTTCAATAACAACAATTTATAAGGACTATAAATCCTCAGTCAGACACACTTGTACGTACGAATCGTTGTGGGGACCTATCTTCGTAAGATCTGGGGGAGGAGTATATATTCGTGAATACATCAGATTAATGGTATGTTATCTGGAAAAGACAGAAAACTCCTCCGGCACATAATTAAATAATTTCTTACTCCTCATTTGCATTTTTAATTAAAATAAACTTTAATAACGGTTAAAAATATTTATCAAGACAGGGAAAAATAAAAGGAAATCAAGCGAGGAAAAGCAAAAGAGAATAGGTATCTAATAGAAATACCTTAAGTAGAAAGCAAAGGGAATGTATTAATGTGGCTAGAGAGAACGGTTATAGCTAATAATCTCAGGATCCCTTATAACTTGGAAATTTAGCCAATTGTGTAATTGAGAAATAAGAGCTGTATAAAGGGCCAGATAAGAGGTGATTGAAGCGATTGGGCCCAGTCGGGCCCCACCTTACCATCATAAATGAAAAAGAAATTGAAATTTAAAGGAAATTGTTTTTGACGATGAGGGATAAATTATGAATTATTCAAATAATTAGAAATATATGTATTTCAATTTTGTATTGCTGAATAATATTTATTAATGTGTTTATTTTTATATAATACATGCTTTATAACATAGAAAACTGATACCCGTAAAAGTTCATGTCAAATTTATTGAATTTAATCAGGATATCCTATATTAGAGAAATTTTGCACTACGTATATGAACTACTGTGCAGCATTATTTTATTCAAATATTTAATACATGGAGAGAGCCTCCCAAAAAATTCCAATCGGGCCCCGCACCCATTCGATCTGGGCCTGGCTGCATAAGAGTTCTTCCCATATTGGACTTTCTTGCTTCAAATTTAATCCATGCAGTGTCCCTGTGCAGGCATGGCTTTCTAAAGGTTCAAGAGATACCCCATATACATTTTTCAGATACCACAAATAAGTACTGACAATATGTCTACATTAAAAGTCCTGAGTTCAAAACAGTTACACCAACTTGTGAAAATGTGGAAAGGAGAAACGGGGATTTTCAATCTTTTAAGTGAAGATGCAACAAAAATAACGAAAATCTTGGAGGTGGGTCAGTCTTGCTGTTTCAATTTATTTAAAATTAATTTAATTAATAGTAAAAAAAGCAATTCTAGAATCAAGGGGCAATTCTTCCCCCCCCCCCCCCCAATTGGTGCCCCTGGTTCAAAATGTATCTTTTCAGGTCAATATATTGCAGTTGAAAATGCTGGACAAAACTTAAGAGTTGCTTACTTGTCCACAATTGAATGCCAAACAAATTTTACTCATGTTTAACGAATCTTCTGACCCTCTCTTTAATGACATTCCCGACCTTGTCACTATATAAAGCCGCTTAAGTTCTATTTCAAAGGTGAGACAGAAAAGTGAAATTACAACCCCGTATAATTATCCTTTACTATTAACCTTAACACCCGAGAAAGTGATACATTTTTACAAGGTACATCAGCGAATGAGTATCAAAGGTTGACAAGGAAGGTCTTATTTGGGGTTTTCGGGGTGATCTAGCACGCGTTCGGCCCGTTCCGGCGGTTTTGTGTCAAAACCGTGATTTTCTTTTTTAAGTTGGCACCGAGATATATTGCTTAACCTAAGACGTGATAAATTTGGTACCTTATAGGAGGAAGAAAAACGTGAAATTGTTGGTGTAGCTCCTCGTAACCAAATGCCAAATAGTCCCCCGTTCCCACCCCAAATTTGACGCAGGTTTTAAGCTAAAACGTGGTCCTTTTTTTTTAGTATGTCTTTCTAACAATTTCACTTTTGGACAGGAATTTGATTTTGAAAATTGAAGATTATTTTTTGGCATTGGCGCCAAAAAATCCGAGGATTTTTACAGTGTCGCATAATTAGTTTTTTTTTTAGTTTGCGTTTAATTTTGTTTACTTTTTTTTAATAAGGTGGCTATTAGTGGTATATCTAAATATCGATGCGGAATAGTTTGACAAGGACTGTTATTTCGAAAAAAAAAATTTCAATTTTCTTCAAAGTTAAAAGCTGAATAGATTTATCTGAATGCAAGGATACTCCAACTCAACTATTAGTAACTAATACCGGAAACCAAACGCAACTAAAGCAAACATTCGACAAATAATTTTGGTATTTCAAATTTTATCTAATGTACTGCCCAATGACATTTACTTTATATGCTTGGTAAGTGTTTGTAACTCTTAGCCAATCCCTGATCTGAAAACAATCAAGTGGTATTATATAACAGATACCTAAAATCAGGGTTGCCGACTTTTTGGCCCATGAATTCGTCCCCTGAACACCCAAAAATGCATCATTTTTACCTAAAATCTTTCGGTCATTAAATATGTGAAAATGGAAGTTATTATTATTTTCCAGTTGTATTATTGACAAAAATGATACTATGTAAACCTATTTCAAAGCGGACAGTTAACATTAAATGTAATGAAATCGAGAAAATCCATATAAAACATTCATTCACAACGACTTAGTGTAAAAGCACGAAACTCATATAAACATATAATTTCCTTACTTTGGAGAAAATTCTTAAATTACATTGCCTCTGGCAAAACCTGGATTTTCAAAAAGAGAAAGAAAAAGCCCAACTTTGGTGAAAATTTACATTTTTTTTTTACATATATACCCATATATACCCAATATATACCCAGTTGGGAAGTATTTTGTTTTGTGACAATAACTTACAATATGTGTCCCTTTTATGTTCCAAATTTCTAAAATTTCTAAAATGTATCACTTTTTTGTCCTTTTATGTCACTGTATCCCGGCACATGGAAATGTGTCTAGTTGGCAATCCTGACATGGCTCTGAAGAAACAACAATGAGACCTGATGCCCTTGTAGATCTCCGATCCTCAAAATAGAGTATGTGTTTTTTTTCTGTTTCATGCCTAATGCCTGAAGGCAAGTGTGACTTTCTCACGATAAAGATTGCATGTTGTCATTTCATTTCATTGAAGGTGGAGTTTTGTAGTTAGACTAAGCATAGTTTGGTAGGTATGTTTTGTCTTACGGCTGGGAGATCAAGTTAAAAATTTTGAAAGGTTTACTTAGAGAAAGAGAGGGAGCAAGAGGAATTAGAAATCCGTATTTGGGAGAAGAAGGTAAAAATTCCCTTCTTAAACCTTCTGTGGTTTTTTCTTACTTATGTAATTTCAGGATTTGAGCTTATGTTCGCTGACATAATCAGCGGGTATAAATCTAGGTCATTAAGCTAAAGATGAATAGTTTTTCTAAAGTCAGGTAATATTTTTGAGTGGTCATTGATGACCATCACTTGCTATAAAATACCAGTAGCTTAGTTTTCCCCTAGTTTTGAAAACACAAAAAATATAAATACGACAAACGGGTTTATCGCCAGTAAATGAAAACGTAGAAAAAACAAAAACGAATATTTCGTTCGTATTTAACAAGGCGTCTTCAGGGTAAAGAAAAAAAAAACTAAAACTAAAAAATATACATAAAACTAAAATAGATTCAAAACGACAAACGGGTCTATGGCCAGTAAATGAAAACGTAGAAAAGACAGAAACGAATATTTCACCCCTATCTAACAAGCTGTCTCCAGCGTAAAGAAAAAAAAACTAAAACTAAAAAATACATAACACTAAAATAGACTCACCTAAAAATATAATAGTATTGTGAAGTATTGTGAAACCCAGGTTCACAATACTTTGTGTTTTGTGACAGAAGCGACTCGCATAAATAAAAACACAAAACTGTTCAAATCTTTCGGTTACGTGTATCAAAACGCAAATGGTAAAAACAAAAGCATTGGAACCTGCAAGGTAGAAATTACCCTTGCACTTTCTCATGCACTGTCAGATAATCTGTTTTTATATTTTACTAAAAAAAATGAAAATTACAATTTTCTCTTTAAACTTTTGAGGTTTCAAAACCGATATGCTACCCAATCACAAAAATAATGTTTCCATACAGCTAATATGATCCCATAAATGTGTGATAAAACGGATAATACCTGTCAGAAATGCATACTGAAAAAAGAGACGTCATTATGCAACTATTGCTGTGACTATTGACCTCAGTTTATATAATTATCACAGTTATATATTGACCTATAATAAATATAATTATAGTATATTATATAAACTGTGCTATTGACCAATATTTGGCTCACAACTATTTTGTACAAACATATTTTTGTAAATATTTGGTTTTTTAAGAATACAATTATAGCTACAATAGTCGTCCAAATGACGTTAAGTATTATACTTTCTTTTTTACACTGCAATATCAGTTTTTTTCATGAAAACCCGAATATGTTAACACGATTTTTCTAGCTTAAGAAAAATTTTCTTAATTTGAATTTCCGCTTGTGTTTTTTTCAATCTAGTGTCAAATTTTCTAGAACTTCTTGGCACTTCCTAGCTAAATTGTCAAAAATTCTAATATTGGGCAAAAAGGAACCAAATTATTGATGGGTCTTCCAAAAAAAGTAAATTTAAAAAAAAAAAAAACTGTATATGTTTGGTCGTCACAATTGTGCATGAGTTTTAAATTTGATTTTTTTTTTTTTTGTGCAGAAAGAAAGATGCGTATATAATACATCTCAATTCTCGCAATGTTTTTTTTTTTTTTTTTTGTATGTGTTTACGCTAGAAAACGAAAGTTCCCAACCCAGTTTCCACAGCAACCTTTTCACCTTGACAGCACATCCAACTCTCTTGACGATTACTGTCTCCTCAGCAACTCTTAGAAACCACTTACCTCACCCTCATAAACCTCTTTGTTCGCTTCCTCACCTTTCTCAATAGTACGGCGATAGAGCGTACGGTCAATTGTCTGACGAGACAAAATAGCCGAGATTGTCAAAGACTTCTTTTTGTTGAGAAATTCCTTTGGGGATATGATCCCTTGGCAGGGATAAAAGAGGGGATGAATAGATCCATGTTTTTTAAACACTTCAATGCTGTAGGTTATTATTTGCAGTGCTTAAAGCACGAAAAAATTGATGAATTAGGGTTAAACTTTTTTCTTTTTTGGATTGTAAAGGCAATAAAAGAATTTTAATAAGCCTTATGAATTTTTGTATCGTGAATCCTTTTATCCCATAAACCTTAAGTTTTTTAATCAGTTATATACAAGTAAAATAAGGATTATGACTCAAGATCGTGAGAAAAAGTGTTAGCAATTGATTACTATAGGTGACAGTTCAAGAAAAACTGGGACTAATATTAAAGATAATGATGTTTCCAGACAAGCACGTGCGCAAAGTATTTTTATGGGAGGGGGGGAGGGAATGCAAAACAATAATAGGACAAATTTCGACGGGGCTAAAAATAACAAAAATTATTTGATAGCTTCAATGAAAAATGCCCAGAAATCCAAAAAGTTTAAGATCTCTGGGGGTGGTGTCCCCAAGTAAACCCTTGAACGTGTGGTACTGGTTTTAGGCAAGCAAGCATGAAGGTGTTTTTAAGTGGCGAGCGTGCTCTGGGCGTGGGTTTATGTCGTCTAAGCAGCAAAAGGGATAACTTTATGAGAATTACGGAAGTCGTCAAAGAAACTAAGGAAAACCCTTAGAATTTGTGGGTCTGTTCCACCAAGAAGACGTAAGCATACACATCAGATTTTTTTTAGTGTGGAGAGAGGGGAGTAGTTAACAAAAATATTCGTAAAACAGATTCCTGGAAATCTGTACATACTTAATAAAAAAAATCGTTAACATACTAGCGTTTAGCAGTATAGGCCCGAAGAGCCCTCCAGGAATTACCTTCCTGGCTAAGGGAATAAAGCTGGCTATAAAAAGTTGAATATTGTTCAAAACTTTATAGAATTTGCAAGCTTCACTATTGCTGAAAACTTTAAAGTTGAAATTATCGTATTCACACAGGAAGCAGTACAATGTGTATCTGGGCTGCTGAAACATAGCAAGGAATATTAAGTAGAAACTAGACCACATTTTTTTGAAAAACTTTAGGGTTTGCAAAACTTCATAAAGCTCACTAGAAGACAAGGCGTGCTTTTAATTTAATTAAATAAAAAAAACAAGTTTTTTAAACTGAAAGTAAGGAGTGACATTAAAACTTAAAACGAACAGAAATTATTCCGTATATGAAAGGGGCGGTCCCCTCCTCAAGACCTCGCTCTTTACGCTAAAGTTTTTTATTGTTTTAAAAAATAAAGTTGTGAGACAGAGTCAAACTTTAGCGTAAAGAGCGAGGCGTTGAGGAGGGGACAGCCCCTTTCATATGCGGAATAATTTCTGTTCGTTTTAAGTTTTAATGTCGCTCCTTACTTTCAGTTTAAAAAACTTGTTTTTTTATTTAATTTCTGATCGTTTTTTAGTTAAGGCAGCTTTTATTTTGGCTCAACGTCATTGAATAAGTAACCCAAATTTGCATAAAAATTTACTTTTCTTTTGCTAAATGGCTGTCTCTAAATTTCGTTCTGACGTAATTTACAAATTAACTTACGTAATGAATTTCTATATTCGTATATTTTTCTTCTGGCAAAAAATACAAAGTTGCAGATTTTTGCAGATATGAGCTTGAAACCTATGTAATAGGGTTTTCTGATACGCTGAATCTGACGGTGTGATTTTCATTAAATTCTTATACTTGTAGGGGATGTTTCCCCCTCTTTAAAAAATCAGGTAAATTTTCTCAGGCTCGTAGTCTTTGATGAGTAATACTAAACTTAATGAAATTTACATATTTAGAATCAGCATTATAAGCCCATTCTTTTGATACATTTATTGACATCAAAATTCCGTTCTTAAGAGTTTCGATTACTGTTGAGCCGTATCGCTTTTTTTATTGTTTTTTTTATTACGTATATGTTATTACGTATATGAGGGGGTTCTCCCCTTAGTCAATACCACGCTCTTTACGTTAAAAGTAAAAAAAAAATTTAATTCACAAACCCCTGAATCACAAAGGCCGTTTAATTAGAATAGATAGCTCTTTTGAAAGCACTAAAAAAAACTGTAGCATAAAGAGTGAGATATTGACTTGGGGGAGAACCCCCTCATATACGTAATAATTTCTGTTCGTTTTAAGTTCTAATGTTGCTTCTTACTTTCAGTTGAAAAAAACTTATTATATTTTAAATTTAATTTCTGATCGTTTTTTAAATAATGCATGGAAATCCGGTGCCCCTTCATAGAAATGTCCCTTACCCCAAAGAAACATCCTCCACGGAAAGATTCTCCTGAGTAACCCCCTCCTCCAGCCCCCCCCCCCCACCAGAAAAAATCCTTCCTGAAAATGTCTGTATACTTCCCAATAGCCAATACAATATGTAAGCAATGGGAAAAGTTCATAACTTGCAGCCCTTCCCCTTGGAACTGTGGGGGATTAAGTCATCCTAAAAGACATATTTATTAGATTTTCGACTATGCTGATCAAAATGGCTATCTCAAAATTTTAATTGGGGGACTTTGATAAAAAAATGAGCGTGGGAGGGGGCCTAGTTGCCCTCCATCTTTTTGTCACTTAAAAAGGGCACTAGAAATTTTAATTTCCGTTCCAATGAGCCTTCCTATGATATTCTAGAACCACTGGGTCAATACGATTACCCCTGGGGAGAAGAAAAAAACAAGAAACAAAAAAAAAATTAAAATAAACACGCATCCGTGATCTTTCTTCTAGCAAAAAATGGAAAATTCCACATTTTTGTAGATAGGAGCTTGAAACCTCTACAGTAGGGTTCTCTAATACGCTGAATATGATGGTTTGATTTTCATTAAGGTTCTATAACTTTTAGGGGGTCTTTCCCCCTTTTTTCGAAAATCAGCCAAATTTTCTCAGGCGCGTAACTTTTGATGGGTAAAACTAAACTTGATGAAACTTATATATTTGAAATCAGAATTAAAATCTGATTCTTTTGATGGATCTATTGGTATCAAAATTCCGTTTTTTAGAGTTTCGGTTACTATTGAGCCGGGCCCCTCTTTTCTTACAGTTCATTACCACGAACTGTTTGATTTCAATGAGAACTGTTTGATTTCAATGAGAACTCGAAAAGATTTCAGAGACTCTTCCTTATAAGTCAGCTTTTGTTGGGGCTTATAGGTGCAGCTAAGAATGTTCCCCACATGATGGCAACAAAGTAGCTGAGGGTGGGAGTGGTGTTCCCTGGAGTTTTTTTCTGAACTTTATACTCACTTTTGATCTTTGTTTTATTTAGGGTTGTAATGGCTTTTTTTTCCAATACTTATTCCACTCTGTGTGTGTGTGTGTGTGTGTGTGTGTGTATGAGAGAGAGAGAGAGAGAGAGAGAGAGAGAGAGGAGAGAGAGAGAGAGAGGGAGAGCGAGAGTGTGTTAGAGAGAGAGAGAGAGATGATACAGCCAACAAACTTTCACTTTTTGGGTTTACTGCTCATGCATGAATGGGGTTAGAATTCCAAATTGTGATGGGATTCATCCAAACCCAGAGCTAACAGGGCCGTAGTCAGGAGTCTTTTGGGGAGGATTGTTTTTGGGGGGAGGGGAGGGTAGAAAAATACAATTAAAAAAAGCGCACCAAAATTTTTTATATGTATTTTGTTACTTTTATACGAGTCGGACAAACATTTCGAGGGGTGTGCGCTTAAAACATCCTAACCCTTCCCCTGAATTTGGCCTTGATAGCTAGTATGCTCTTTCAGAGGGGTCCAGCTTATTTTGAGGGACAAAGGCCCATCGAGAGCTGAAGATGATGATTCTTAAATGCTTTATACCTTATAATATTACAGAATATAAATACCATGAATTGCTTCTTAAGTTTTTAGAAATATTTCTCTCGACCATCGTACAACCCTCTAGTGCCAATTTTTAACACCCAAGATCATAGCTCTAAAAAATTCGTAGCTCTTATTAGCCACTGTCTCAACCCCAATGTCGATATTTCTATGGCAAAACATGAATTACAGATAGCATTTTGTGAATACCTAGCATATTCCTTATAATTTTCTTGACCTTTGTACAACCATCTGGAGCAGTGGTTCCTGCCAATTTTGAACCATGCCTCACCTAGGCAATTCTAAAACCCTGACGCTTCTCTCGTGATATTTATATTATATCCTTCAAAATTTGACGTGTGCTCACCTGAAGGAAGCTTAAAAGATCATCAACTTAGTATCCTTTGCCGGGTCGTTCTCTAATATATTTTATGCTAATGAAAAATATCTTCTGAATGACGTCATTGTAAACTATTATGTATCTTTTTTCTCTTTAAATGTATTTAATGTGACGTCATTCACATGGAAAGTATTTTCTTTAATTAAGGCTCAAAATTAGTCAGCCGAAGGATGCACGTCCTGGACATGACCCACCGAAATTTTGCCATGCCCCCACCGGGGGAGGGGGATGGGCTGAGCCCCACATTAGGAGCCACGGATCTAAATCCTATTGTTAACAGACAATATCTTAGTTCACACACTTCACATGACTTTTTTTGCTCCTGTCCTGACACCAAATTAACTTGAACGGAAACCTAAAAAGTAAAACAACCCCAAATTAGCTTCAGAGCCATCAATTTAAACTTATGATATTAATTTCCTTATTTGTTTTTCTGCCTTGTGCTATTCCTACATGATGTGCCCTTGCGCCCCCCAAAAAGTGGCTTTGAAGCGGCAAAAGGATATTTGAGACAAACATTTTCTTCTTTGCTTTCCTAATGATAACATCCCTGAAATCGAAATATGTATTTATAACATATGTCATTTTCATACTAGTTTTTTTTCAAGACCTTTGCACAATGTAGTACCAATTGTTAACACCTAAAATCATGGTTCAAATACTTCATGACTCTTCTTACCTACTGTTCTAACCCTGAAATTTACTAGTATGATGGCAGAAAAAGAGCAACTCGAAAGTGACTTCTGAATTCCCTGCTACATCTGTCGACCTCCGTACAATCATTTAGCTGCTATTCTTAAAGCCCAAGGTCTTAGATCACACATACACCCTATAACTCTTATTAGCTTCTGTCCTGACCTGAGTAGTACTTCTTGTCTTATAGCAACACGCGGATAAGGGTCCACTCACTTCATAAAAAGTGGCTTATGAGCCAGAAAATAATATTCGTGACACAAGACGTTTTTTGGATTGTTCTATCCCTATATTTCCCTTTATTAAATATTCATAATATTTAAAATAGTTTTTTCGACCGTTGAACAACCGTTACTTATCGGTTACTGAGACACGCCCAAAAAGGGAAGTTAGGTTAATCCTAACGACATATAACAAAATATAATGATACAATAATACTTTATAAACAAAATTATGGAAACCTTTTCCCAACCCAACCTAACCAACCCCCCCGCCCCCCACCCTAATGTGCGAATACATAGCACAAACTATGCAAGTCTCATGCATTCTCTTTAAGTCCAATGTACTGTATCATCCGTCATTTGTTTTTGGATTTATGAAACCTGTTTTCTGAGATGTAACCTAAATGTAATTATTGAATGTGTTTCCATTAACCAACAAGTACCGTACAACCCTCTAGCACTGATTGTTATACCCCAGGTCATAGTTCAGATGATTCGTGGCTTTTCGTTCCTGCTGTTACAAAACAGAAATTAACTTGCAGGATGGCAAGACGCGGGCCAGAGTAGAACAACCCGGAAGCAATTTCAGAGCCATCAGAACATAATTTTGTCATTAATATTCTTATTTCTTTTCTACCATCTCATAAAATTGTTGACCACAAAACTTATAAATGTTTAATATCTCTGTCGACCTTCGCACAGCCCTTTACTTATTCTCAACACCCAAGGTCACAGTTCACACGTATAGGTCTACCCCACTCCTCTTATTAGCCTCTGCCCTGACCTGAATATCAATGTTATTTTCTATGACAAGCTAATCATGAGAATCCGCACGCTTTGGTAATTGTAATTTTAGAGCCGCAAAATGATGTTCAAGACACAAAACTTCATCGTCGTTTTCTCAATGGCTTTAGCCTATCCCCGAATTCATGCTTATAAAATATCTACCATATTCATAATAGTTTTCTCGACCTTTGTTCAACCCTCTATCACCTATTGTTAACACCCAAGATCATAGTTCAAACACTTCACAGCTCTTTTTCGCCTCTGCCCTGACCCGACAGTCAATTTAAATAATGACAAAAACAAGGGTCAAAATCCACACGCCACCCGAAAGTGGCATATTTTTACCTGCAAGGATATAAGGGATTATTCAGCAACCCGGGTGTTGACGATAAAAACTATGAATTGACATACCAGTAGCGGTGAATCAATATGTACTCCATTAAGTTTTTACCTAGCGTGTATACATTTGACCCACCTTATGACCCTGTAGCCCATTTAACATGCATGAACTAGTAGATTGATTATTTTCCAGTCACGGGTATGTTATTGTGTAGTTGAGAACAGAGACAAACCGACTAGCAAAGATTAAACGGACTGATGTCCAACTGTTGATTAATAGGTTTTAAATATTCAGTTATACAGATGAATAACTATCATTGTAAGGTAATTTGCATGAAACCCATAGAACTATATTAGCGTCAGCTTCTTCGAATACCATACTACATATTTGAGGTAATATTTGGAGAACAAGAGTGTATTGATGTATTGTAAACGAAATACTTCAGAAATGAAACTTGTTAGGAATAAAAATGGCATATGTTACGAAATATCGGTCTAAATTATATTATAAACTACATTAGATCATGTTCATGGAAAATTGGTAACATTTATATTCAAATATGCAAAACCTGAAGAGTACCGAGAATAAATATTATATATATATATATATATATATATATATATATATATATATATATATATATATATATATATATATATATATATATATATATATATATATATACGTTACTCCTCAAAAAATAATTTTCTCAAGGGGGAGAGGGGGTGTATGGAACCTTAGATGTGGAACAAAACCAAGATGTCTCAAAATTTTCGAAGAGTGATCGGGCCCAATGGTCCCGCTTTTGCGTATGGCTAAGAGGCTCGTCCCCCTGGAAAACTTGCACTAGTGTCCTCAATACCAAGTTCCACGACTTGTGTTTGAATAAACAGATTATGATTGACCGTTTTTGGTAGATCTTTTTTACTTGCGAAAAAATATCCGTTTAGGGAGAAAGAAAACTGAAGCTGCAACCAAAGTCTAACACAAAAGCTTTGCTACAACCAGGTAACCAAACAATATGTTAAGTACTCTAAAGGTACCTAATGGAACATTATTGAATTCAGTGGTCCATCATTGGAATGAAATAAAAAGGTACAAGATTCCCCTCCCTGCAAAGAGACTTCAAACCGGCGGTATTTATTTATATAGAGCTATAAAACTTTATGCAAATTATACGCCAGTCGAATTTACCTTCCAGCACAAATCATGTTGTCCCAAGTCAACATTCAATATGTTCAGTGACAGCATTTAATCTGCCATTTCGTAGAGGTGGGAATAGAAATTTCAATTGACTACGGGGCCAATTTTTAATACTTCAGCATCATTCTAGAGAATGTCTTCCTTTTATTACTAATATATCTATTTTAGGAGGGTTGTAGTGTATGTACCTGCAAAATTTACTAAGAGGGTTAGAACCGGACAAATCTATTTTGAATGGAATTTAAATTTTCAAAACTTTTGATACTGTTCAATTAGCTGGGCAACACGCAAGAAGTGAAGTTTGGTTAATGCTAATGAAATAAACAAAATATGATGAAAATATAATAGTTCAGAAACAAATTTCGGCTATATATTTGCACATTAGGGGGGTGGGGGTAAAGCACAGCATATATTAAATACGTAACCTAACCTAGGTACCTTTTCCCCCCTAAACCCCAAATACTAAAGTTGAAATATAGTTCTGGGAGTGAGAAACCCCTTGTTTATTCAGCGTCAAATAGAAACTACCGGGTAATGCCTGTTTATTCTTTACTATTCTCAAAAGGCTGTCTCGCGTGTTGCCCAGCTAATAGAACAGTACCAATTTGTTTTCTAGAGAAGTGTCACATGTTTTCTAAGTACAATAAGTGCCCTGTGGAAGAAGAACAAATATTTGGTCTGTCTTGCCCTCTTCCGCGGATGTCCATTATACATAGCCTTGTTGGTACACCCCAAGAGTTGTCTGCTTATTTAGAAAAAAAATGTTTTTATACTTCTAATGCTTTCATGGACACCCCTCAAGGGTCAATTCCTGGGTGTGCCACTCCTGCCAACGATCATAAGAATCAAAATACGTTATGTAATGAGAGACAGTAATGAGAGTTTAAAGCAAAATGACAAAACAGACAATCAGAACTTTTCATCAGTGTCAACTTTGTTATAAAATGTTGTGGTCTAAATAATGTCGATTGTGGTTCTATACCATTCCGATGAAAGATTTACTGTTTTTATTACATGGCAAGTGAATCCACGTTTATGCATTATAGCCAGCTGTTCTGTAATAAGTGACAATGGCCTATGCATCAAAAAAGACCACACTACAATATGCAGTGATTGCGACATGCTGGGGGTCACTTTTTATTAAATTGCGGGGGTTGATATGGACCTAAGGGGGAGTTGTTTCAGAGAGAGCAGTCATTGGAACTACTGACAGAAGGATTTTTGGGAAAAAAATAATTTATAGCACTGTGGGGAGATTTCTCACGGGTTAATTCTGTAATTGACCCTTAATTTTGCTGGAAAAAATACTTATTTTTTTGCGGGAAAAAAACGAAAATGGACCACCGATTGGCTAGGAATGATGATCAACAAAGTCTAAAATTGAAAAAAAAATTAAATTTGAGGTTAAATTTACCATTTGGTCATACCCAGAACAAATGGTGTATCTAACACTCCAATAGTTTGACTGGTGATACATAACTGATGATTAATATATTTATGACAGACTTTAAAAGACCAAAAAAAAAAAAATATATATATATTAAAAACTAAGAAAAAGAGCTGAAAATGAAAACAAAATAGCTGGATTGTTCAAGTTCTGCACAGATTTTCTGTTCTTATATCATGGTGACAAAAACAGCAAAAACTAGAAATTCCAAAACTATGCTGCATTCAAGGCCGTACCTAGAAGGGGGGGGGGTTAGGGGGGTTTGAACCCCTCCCGAAATGTTTTTTTGACTCGTAAAAACGTAACAGAAATCGACATAAACAAATTTTTTATGCGTTTTTTAAGTGCTTTTGTGCAACCCCCCCCCCCCAAAAAAAAAATCTTTGAGTAAAATCCCCTCCGAAAAAAAATCCTGGGTACGGCCTTGGCTGCATTTATAGCTTTAATATCCTTTTGAGAAAGATTGGAAATCTTTTTCTAGAAAAATTGTAAACAGTCGACATAATATAACACAGAGCGGCCAGAGGGGGTCCAGTACAGTTGTCAAGTATTCTAAACATGATTTTGAAAGGATCATTTGGTCACAGACTTGGTCACATCCACATTTACAGAGCCATATTACCTCATACGATGTTCCGAAGAGATGCCGTGATAGGATAAAAGTGTGCTACTAAGGGGGTCTTGGACTATTTTTAGGGGCCGAGGGCTATGTTAATAAATTTTCATACCTATACATTCATAATTTTTACCCTGAAAGGGCTGTTCTCCAAAAAGCGGGGAAGGAAGTATGGCGTATATGGACCTTTCGTCCCAATCTACTCAGTAGAGGATAGTAAAGGTTAGAAAAGATACACATACTCCAGGTCCGTATCTAGGAGGGGGGGGGGGTATAGGGGTTGAAACCTCACCATAAATTTTTGTTTGACCCGTAATAACGTAACGAAAATGCATATCATCAAATTTTTGATACTTTTTTTTAAGGTTATCTTTGTAACCCCCCACCTCAACCCAACAAATAGCCCCCCGAAAAAAATTCTGACTACGGTCTTGACCTACACCCTTGTGAATAAACATTGTTCTTAATCGATCTTGAAGGAGAAAAAAAAACTTGAAAGGAAGTTAATCTAAGCATACTAAGTAAATAATAATAAGTAAATGAGCAAATAATAAGTAAATAATAGATTTTGAATTATTGTAAATAATAGTAATGATAGCAGAAATCCTGCAGTGAGAAGACTTTTGTTTTGACTTAACGGCCTGTCCTTAAAAGATAAGAAATATAAGTACCATGGAATAAGTACCATGAAATATAAGTCGCCTAACTTGGAAGTCGAACTACAAAAAATTGAGAGCAAAACTATATTTAAGCGTCCTCTTCCACATAAATATATCTGAAAATTATTTTAAAAAAAGAAAGAAAACAACAGTATTTTGATGACCTTGAAAAAGTTGAAGCTTTTCAAGTTAAGCCCTGTCTTCATTGTGGGCTTCTCAGGCGAAGTTGGTTAGCCAAGGCTGGTTTTTGTTCACAAGATTGGTAGCTTTTGATTTTGTTTTTGAGCCTTTAAAGCACCGATAGAGACTGGACCTCCAAGTGAAAGTTAAAAAGCGCTTGTAACTTGACCTGAAAAAGCCACAGGGAAGACACAGCTTTACTCTAACCATAAAGTTTTACCGGTTTATTTTTAACCACCTGTTATATCAACGCGACGTTTAGTGATGATATAGAATGTTGTTAATACTAGTTTAAAATACAATTTCCTGTTAAATAAAAAATATGGCAAAGGACAATAGCATTGCCGCCCATAATGGGGGGGGGGCACCCGCCCCCTGGCTGAATGATACTGCCTTAGTTTTATATTTTTGTTCTGAGATTTCTATTATATAGCATTGAAAGTGCCAATTAGACCAGGTTTGTCCCCCCTGGAATTCAGCTTATGGGCGCCCAAGGACAATAGGAAAATCACTTTGGGATCCGGGTTGCATGGCGCTTGTTGCCCCCACCCCTTATCCCATAGACCTTAATTTTCCATCTTAGATACAGCTCTGCATGAAATCAAAAACCACAGTTATTATTTTTGTTATTATTGCATGATGAAAAGAGTAGGCTCTCATTAAAATAATCAGCTTGACTGGTGGATAGTGGAACAGGAGAAAAACAAACCGCTTCATTACCAATATAGACATCAGAAAATAATAACTCTTTTATGCTGGAAATCCGAGCGGAAGAGATATAAGTAACATTTTTTAGCCCAAATGAGCAAACTATTATCCATTCTTAACGCTTGGTCGGATATTGCCTTTCTACCAGTGGAAAAAACAAGAGATTGACTGTGGTGTATTGATTCTAAGAACTGAGTGGGTGGTGAGAAAGTTTATGGATGACAATTTGTTCTGTCTGCCTAATTCGGTTGTCAACTCGGCCTAGGCTATGAATGAATGATTTATTCGGTGACTAAACCCGTGCGGAATATTTCACTACTTAATCTGCTAAATTGAGCAAAAAATACTGCAAAACTGAAGAAACCACCAAACGTCACTGAAGAACGTCATTTGGGGAGGAAAGGATTGCCCCAAAGATTTTTTGCCCCTCCAGATTTTGCAAAATTCCTCATTTTGTGATTTTGGTAGAATCCCTAGTAGATTCTGAAAATTGCAGGTACTTGTTTAGAATCCGGGCAACAGGTGAGGAAGACCGCATCGAAATCTCAAAGATGCTATATAAAAAACAGGTTTTCACTGGCTAGTGAGGTATGGCTCACTCAATGACAAAGATTTAAACGAGTTTTTTGGGGTTGAAGGGCCAAAAAAGGTACCTAGGTTAGGTTAGGTTACGTATTTAATATATGCTATTCTTTGCCCCCCCCCCCCTAATGTTCAAATATATAGCCCAAATTTGTTCACAAACTGTTATATTTTCATCCTATTTTATTTTCTTTCATTAGCATTAACGAAACTTCACTTCTCGCGCAAACTCATTAAACTAATTTCTGGCAATTTTAATTTTTTGCTTTTTAAATACAAGTGTGACGCTAAAATCAAGAAAATTGCCTTGTCATTCATGAAATTTTGCTTTTCTTATCGATAGATGTGACTATGATGTAGCAGGGGCATTACTTTACCAAACCCTTTCTGAGGATTAGCCCACTCTCAGAAACTATGTACACCGTGTGGAGCGTGCCAAGCGTGGTGGAACTGTGCCAAGCGTTTTGAAGATTGTGCCACGTGTTTTTGGGACTGTTCCAAGCGTGGCGGAGCTGTACGATAGACGTGGCTTTCCAAGATGTACATCAGGCGGTCCCTCGACCTTTTTAGGTTCGTTTGGCAATTAAGTTAAGGCTTACAGTTATTGCTCGCAATTATCACATCTTGTTATAAGAGATTCATTTCTTCAAAATGTCCATGGAAGTGGCAATGAATTATGTTTTACGTTAAATTTATATTTAATAAATAAATTAATCAATCTCGGATTCTAGTCTAGGCTGAATTGTAGCATATTTGCAGATATTGTCATGAATTCTCTAGGCTAGGATAATATATATAATATAAGCTTATAAAATTTGTATATTTTATTTAGTTGATTTTATATTCACTGTTAGGCACTATTAATATTTATCCTATCTTTAAAATGACTTCATGATTGCTTCTAAATTGAAAAAAAACTTTCTATACCGATAAAACTTCTATTCGATAGACGACAAATTATGTTCACATTTATATTACAAAGTCAATGAAAAAAAAAAACTTCGAACTTATAATTGAAAGTAATTTATAATCAATTTTAGTTGTAGGAAGAGCTTAAAGATCAAACCACATATGGCTGGGAATTGTAGTATATTACAAGGTACTGTTATGAATTCTCTAGGCTAGCCACTGAGTTAGGTTAAAGGTGATAAAACCCACAATTCCTCAAGTAACCACATTTTAATTGTTGTGGTTTCCGATACTTCAAGTAGCGGAAGTTTAGTCAATGACTAGTTGTAAATGGGTTCTTAAAGTCTAATTGAAAACGCTTCGCATTTCTGGCACCTATGTGTATACAAGGGTGCAAATTAGGAGAAGGGGGGTGTCCCTTAAGTTTGAAAAAGTACCGTTTTTTAGTATGTCATTCAAAAAATTGAAAAAAGCGGTAATCCCCCCCCCTTAAAATGAAGATACCATTCTTTTAAATCTTCATAAAAAAATCCGAAAACAATCCTTGGCCCCTTCTACATTTGGTAAATTGGTACCCCCTCCCTCTGTGTATGTGTCGAGTGAATGATACAACCAGTCATTTTATTAAATATCTAGGCTTTTACCAAATACAGACGGATGCAAATTTGACGAATTTATGACAATAAATTTGGCAAAATTTTGGAAAGTTGTTAAAAACGGTATTGGTGCGCTTGACCTTGATTACAGAATGAATGTCCCGCTTCTCCTAAATAGAAATATATATATATATATATATATATATATATATATATATATATATATATATATATATATATATATATATATATATATATATATATATATATAATATATATATATATATATATATATATATATATATATATATATATATATATATATATATATATATATATATATATATATATATTAATATATATATATATATATATATATATATATATATATATATATATATATATATATATATATATATATATATATATATATATATATATATATATATATATATATATATATATATATAATATATATATATATATATATATATATATATATATATATATATATATATATACTTTCAAAGGCACTTGAAATATATTAATTTTTCAAAAGAATATGTTGGCTTGGTATCAATATTATGTGTGAGTCATCACACGGGCTAACTGATTCCCTGCTCATTGATTTGTAATCACAGTTTATAGATATAAACTGATTTGATTAGACTGATAGATATAAACTAATTCTATAAACTGTGTTTATAATTTACGGATTTTTTAACTTTAATTTTGGGGTTCAATTGGGTTGATTCGCTAAAGAGGTGAGATGATCTCTTTTGTGTATATACTTTTTTTAGTTAGTTAAGCTCGTGAGTTCATCTCTGCAGTAAGTAAGTTCATCTAAGACTTAAGTAAGTTTCGTATGAATTTATTTTTGATTTGACACGCTGGTCAGTAAAGTGAGTTATATTTTCTATGCTCGCTGTTGGTTATTCCCCGGACCTGGTTAGATTTAGGAAGAGAGTATTTAGGTTCATTGTCTTTGACTCCCCGTTATATTGTGGCAGTAGGAAATTTTGTATTGATGGGAAGGATGTCAAATGAAGTGTAATTTTTCTTTAGTATTTGTCTTTTTGTATATAGCTTTAATTGGCTTTTAAATACAGATTATTATATTATATATACTCCTTAAAGATATTACTCATTATAGATATATCCGGGTTGCAGCGGTAGCTAGCAACCTAGTAAGAGACGTTCCACAAGGGACCATGGCCGTGTTTTACTCACACTGGTTTCAGGGTTTACACTTTGATACTTACAAAAAGTCAATGAAGTTTTTAGAAGTGGATCAGCAGCCCAGATTAGGTCCAAAATGTTTTTTAAAACCTATCTCACATGAAAAGAATTTACTCACTGATTTCAATTATGAAATTTTCATTATTTCAAATTTGTGTATCAGAAGTGTTTTGTAGTTAGAGTTACCACATCAAATACCAAGATTCGATCCAAAATGATATTTTGTAAATGACTGGTTGTATTTTCTTACTGTGATGTATAAATTACCATATAAAAGAGAAGGATGGGGGCAATTTACGGGGGAGGGAGAGGGAAGGAGAGGGATTGAGTCTCTTAGGTTCGTCCAAGAGACTCAAAATACTATCAATTCTGCTTCTAGACCGCCTGACGTTGGGAAGAACAGCTTTGTGCCTCCAAACACTCTTCCTGTCCTGTGTCCTGTTCCCACCAATCTTTCCTAGGTGTCTCCAAGCTGACCCCGGAACACATCTCTATGTCTGCGTTCTATTGGAAAACCTGGCGCGCAGCCCCTTAACTTAAGGAGGTTCCAAAAATAATGGATGCTTCGAGAAGATGCTATTATTGTTATTCAGAATAATGTTCTGATACTGACTAAACCCCATTTTATTTTAACATAAAACTAAAAAATGTTTTCTTTCAAGGAAATTACCAATAACTTTTCACCATCATTATAAATTTATCGCTAAAGATTATTAAAGAAGCCAACGAATTAAGGTAAATTTTTACATAAATATTTCTAAATATACAACAGTTTTAATATTAATAGTCATATTTATTTATAACCCACTTACATCAAAAGATAAATAGCGGAGTAAACACTTAAAAAAAAAGTGATACAAAAACATAAATCAATAATAACATTAAATAATAATATTAATCAGCAATAACATTAATCAACACTAACATTAAATAACAAATTTAATAAAGCAAACGGATTAAACCGTGGTGAGGACCTACGTATAATCACCTACGGAACAAGTACTGACAAAACCAATCCTCTCCACAAAAAAAAGTGACCCTTTGTCCGCGCCTCCGGAGACGATTCCATACCTATGCAAACCTGGCAACTAAATACCGTAGTTACACAATTCAATACAACTTTCCCGGTCACTCGTCCCCTAAATCACGCTCTAGCATAATTTATTGGCTCGTAGCAAAGTACTTTGGCTCGGAGCGATTAAGTAGTGCAGCACTTTGTGTCTAGAGGCACTGAGGTACGCGGGGTCACTTTTGGAGAGTTTTTGTCCGTACTTGTTCCGTAGGTAGTTATACTTTGGTGAGGACTGAGGCGACAGTTGCCGATACGCGGTTTCCGAAAGCTTCCAGAGCACTTCTGCGAATGCTCGAAATGCTTGAACCATTCGGAGGTGATTCCGGCCAATTCTATAAAACTAACAGCGAAAAAGAAACAAAAATACCCACTGGACGTTTCGTTTTAATTTGGTTGAATCAGAGGGTAAATATCTTTGAGAAGCATTCACGTTCGCTTATATACTTGAACCTTTCAAATGTTCTTAAAAAAATTACCGTGGTGAGAACTGAGGTGACAAACGCCCATACGCGTTTTCCGAAAGCTTCCAGAGAACTTCTGCGAACGCTAGAAATGCTTGAACCATTCGGAGGTGATTCCGGCCAATTCTATAAAACTAAAAGCGAAAAAGAAACAAAAATACCCATTGGACGTTTCGTTTTAATTAGGTTGAATCAGAGGGAAAATATATTTGAGAGGTATTCACGTTCGCTTATATACTTGAACATGGCAAATGTTCTTTAAAAAAATTACCGTGGTGAGGCCTGAGGCGACAAATGCCCATACGCGGTTTCCGAAAGCTTCCAGAGAACTTCTGCGAATGCTGGAAATGCTTGAACCATTCGGAGGTGATTCCGGCCAATTCTATAAAACTAACAGCGAAAAAGAAACAAAAATACCCACTGGACGTTTCGTTTTAATTTGGTTGAATCAGAGGGAAAATATATTTGAGAGGTATTCACGTTCGCTTATATACTTGAACATGGCAAATGTTCTTTAAAAAAATTACCGTGGTGAGGCCTGAGGCGACAAATGCCCATACGCGGTTTCCGAAAGCTTCCAGAGAACTTCTGCGAATGCTGGAAATGCTTGAACCATTCGGAGGTGATTCCGGCCAATTCTATAAAACTAAAAGCGAAAAAGAAACAAAAATACCCATTGGACGTTTCGTTTTAATTTGGTTGAATCAGAGGGAAAATATATTTGAGAGGTATTCACGTTCGCTTATATACTTGAACATGGCAAATGTTCTTTAAAAAAATTACCGTGGTGAGGCCTGAGGCGACAAATGCCCATACGCGGTTTCCGAAAGCTTCCAGAGAACTTCTGCGAATGCTGAAAATGCTTGAACCATTCGGAGGTGATTCCGGCCAATTCTATAAAACTAACAGCGAAAAAGAAACAAAAATACCCACTGGACGTTTCGTTTTAATTTGGTTGAATCAGAGAGAAAATATCTTTAAGAAGTATTCACGTTCGCTTATATATTTGAACATGGCAAATGTTCTTTAAAAAATTACAATTTACTTGTCTAGAATAGTTCCCCAAGAAAATATTCAATATTTAGGCACAGAAAAAGCTAGAATCAAGAGAAAGATTTGCTCCATCAGTGGTTTTAAAAATTGCTATGACTTATCATCGAGTGTACCAGTTATTCTCTTCCACGTTCGGTTTTGATAAAATCTTTAAATTAGTTGCTAATTTTTTAAACTACAGTTTTTAATCTGAAAAGGTTCTCAGCATTAAAATTTATAATTGATATAGACTGTTTTAATTATTGTGTGTATTTATATTCTAACTTGTAGTTGGGCCCAGTTCCTAATTTCACCTTGAATCCCCAGTGTTTCATTTTGTGTATTTGGCTGTGTATTAGTGTGTTTTGCTTTACTTCATTGCGTATTGTGATTTTTATTTACTGCAGATATGATCTATCAGGTTTCCGATTCAGTCACTAGTAAAGTATCAATCTACCTATAAAAATATTTAGTGTCTTTTTTAGCATGTATCCTCATTTTTTAGAATATCGCATGACTGTATTGAGTCAAAAGCTAATCAAGTGCTTTGGCTAGCAAACCTGAAACCTAAAAACACAGACATTGGACTTGTTTCTAAGTTTCTAAATTAAGTTTCTAAATTTCTAAATTAATTTCTAAATTAAGTTTCTAAATTAATTTCTAAATTAAGCTTCTAAGAGCAAACCTAAAAACACATTGGACTTGTTTCTAAGTTTCTAGATTAAGTTTCGTAAGTAAGTTTCTAAAAAGCTCATTGGCTACTTATCTCTTGCCATTGTCCTATTATTTGAAAAAAACTACGTTTTCTAAAGAGTTAAAGAGGCTGAGTTACAAGGTCGAACCTTAAAACGTACAGGGATTAGGAGGCACAGTTAGGGGACTGCCGCCCCCCAAACCCCCCGCTTTCGCAGCCTTTAAATAAAAAAATTCTTTAAACTGAAAGTAAGGAGCGACATTAAATCTTAAAACGAACAGAAATTATTCCGTATATGAAAGGGGCTGTGCCCTCCTCAACGCCTCGCTCTTTACGCTGTACGTTTTAAGGTTCGACCTTGTAACTCAGCCTCTTTAACTCTTTAGAAAACGTAGTTTTTTTCAAATAATTTCTGCACGTTTTTGTACAGTTTATTACTTATTATTGCTTGACTAACTGTTAGCTGATCGTGTCAGGAGTTAAAGTTGGGAGGCTGCCGCCCCCCAAACCCCCCGCTCTTGAACATTCTTGTGTTAAGGCTTTTAATTCCTGAATACTCAAATCACGTCGTACAGGGTGCCTCCTAATCCCTGTACGTTTTAAGGTTCGAACTTGTGACTCAGCCTCTTTAACAGCCCCCCAACTGTGCCTCCTAATCCCTGTACGTTTTAAGGGTCGACCTTGTAACTCAGCCTCTTTAACTCTTTAGAAAACGTAATTTTTTTCGAGTAATTTAAAAAGAAACTGAGTTTCTTTTTAAAGTTTAAATTCAGTATATAAAAAATTTGCTCTGACGGTGAATCGAACCCGGTTTTTCCGCCTGACAGTCTGGAGTATCAACCGATGGACTAAACAGACACAATTGTAATTGTTTTTTAGTAAATGGAAGCTATTTTCGACGCAAGCAAATTCCCACGAAACTTGATATTTGGTTTTTGGAAAACAGGGAAGGAGTGATCAGATTGAGCTGAAATTTCGAGGATAAGCTCCCAGGCCTCAGGAAAGCTTATCCTCTAAATTTCAGCCCGATCAGACAACGTTAAAGGGGGGTTGTGGTGGGAAAAATTAACATGGGCTATTATAGGAAAACGAGGTTTTTCGTAAATGTAAATTCGGGGGATAATTTTTTCGGTCTGAAAATATCAAAAGGCCCTAACAGGTCGAATTCTGCTTCGAATGAGTCCTCATTCACCCGGATCAGTTGCCAACTGTGGCCTGTAGGCGTGGCTAAGAAAAAAAAAGAAATGATGAATTTTAAGTGGCTATATTTGGTTTTTGGAAAACAGGGAAGGAGTGATCAGATTGAGCTGAAATTTCGAGGATAAGCTCCCAGGCCTCAGGAAAGCTTATCCTCTAAATTTCAGCCCAATCGGACAACGTTAAAGGGGGGCTGTGGTGGGAGGGTCGAAACTTCCGGCCCAGTTTACCCCATGAAGATAAAGTCGGAGGAGGATGAAATTTTGCAAGTTTCTTAGTTTGAGCTTGGGCTACAAAATGCAATTACCGCCGTCTCTCTGCGACCTCTAGGACCTGAAATCGCTTAACATTGTGGTGGGTCGCCTCTTTATAGAGGCACAAGTGTGCCTCCTTGATGAGTTAACAGCCGTAGCTTTAAAATTTAAAGTTTAAATAATAATAAATATCATTTAAATTTTAAGTAATACCCTCGTCTTGACGCAGGGGAACACTTCGTACAAAATAGAATAAAATCTTGGTATGTTTCTGGGTTTATCGACAATTTTCCATAATTTTCATACACCGGGCATATTTGTCGTGATGACATATTTGGCTAATTCCTCCAAAACGCAAACCTTGAACTAAGGCCGTATCCAGGGGGAGAGGGGACTACTGGATTTGACCCCTCCCCCCTAAAAAGATTTTGTCATACTCACAAAAACGCAACAAAATTCAAATTCTTAAGTAATATAAACCACTTTTTGATGCGTTTTTTAAAAATTACCCCCCCCCCCTCGTCACCACGAACAAAGATTTTGGATACGTTCTTGCCCCGAACAATATTTTTAGTAAGTGTCTCTCCTCAACATCATACAATATGAGCTATAAAAAAAGGCCCTTTGTAATTTAATTATTGTCAACCCTTCCCCACTATATAATAAAAAATTTTCTCACATAAATCTAACACGTCATATCTAACATCCAAATACTTCTATAATCAGGGCATATAACGTAAAATTAATTGATTAATTCGAACAATCATCCTTGGGGTGGTATAATTACAAACAATGGATTAACCTTCACTTCGATTCTTGAGATTAATCAAATAAAAAGATACACATTCTTTTTTGAAATGAGGGTAAAGAGTGATTTAAAAATAAACAGAGATTATTCTATATGTGAGGGGGGTCCACTCTTTATACCAGGGAAGCACACTCAGGGAAGCCTCGGGGCAGGTAAACTTAAATGTTCCCTGTATCTTAGCCCCCCCCCTCCCCCAAGAAATAAAGTCGAATTCACCTGCCTGCCCTTATATCCCAGTGTTTGACGTTAAAATTTAACTTATGCTACGCTTTAATAGCTTTAACTTGACGTTATAAGTTCAACATAGATCAACATCTTCAAAACGTAAATTTCAAACTTTAGCATATAGCGTGAAGGAAGGGGGGGGGGGGGGGTTGTGATAAACAATTTTTTAGTTTCTGTTAGTGCCTATATTATTATATTCAGGTGTAATTTCATCCTAAATATTAGAGGGGCTTCCGCCTCAAACCCATTCTTGACGCTATAGCTATACTTCTGCATGCTGAAAAAGGCTTTGAAAATGATAATAGTTCCAAAAAATTTGCTCTCTAGAATTTCTTGGGAGGGGGGGGGTCTTTACTGTCAAACTGATGTTTCATATTATTATCTTTCAGGAGATGGGGCTCCCCGCTCCCCCAAAAATTTCAGCTCTTGGTATGATGCCGTTATACTTTTGCGTAGATATACATTAGAACACGAGTAGGTCTGATAACCCCCGAGCCTTCTCAAGACCAGAACATAATCTGTACTTTACTGAAAAAAAAAAAAAAATGACCGTGGATTTCAGTTTAATTGACATATAGGCCTACTGATATTTTTTCGTTATTGTTTTGATAATTGTTTATTTATGAAATTAAAAAAACGGAAACATTTAAAACGTATATAATTTTCAGTAAAGCGCAAATTATGTTCTGGTCTTGACAAGGCAAGAGGGTTATCAGCCCTACTCAAGTTAATTTTTTCTCGTTTTGAGTTTGACTCGACTTTTTCTTATCATCGTGAATTCCCTTTTTATTTTATTTTTTTGAATATAAGTGTTTTATTCAATGAAGAATAAACGGTTTTGTTTGAGTAATTGTAATAAACTTTCTGCAATGACGCTTGATAAAAGTTGTCTTGTTTGCTTACGTTTGTTTATGACATTAAAATATGTAAGAATTGTTTAATTACTATGAATATAGAAGTTTTGTCCAATTTTTGCTGAAAAGACGTCATATTCTGATAAAACATGATAAAAATCTTGATTTAATTCCTTATTTGGATAGAATTAAGTTTAAATAAATAGCTACAAAGTCCGTATACATTCTATTGGACTAACTCATTGATTTACTAAGAAAATATTTGCAAATATCAATTTGTGATTTCTTTTTTTGTGCTAATTTTTAAGAAATTGAAATCATCACTTTAATTTATCAATGATGGGGTGTATCGCCTTTCCGATTCAGGGCGTTTTCTGCTCTTTTGTAAACTATTACGAGTTTTCTCAACTAAGGTTTATTATATTTTCTTCCAGACTTTTTTGATAATAATGTAATCGAGGTTTGGTTAATCAGTAAAAAATAGGGCTGCTAAAATACAATGAGTACAATTTTTTTTTTGTTCTACCCTTCTGCAAAAGATCTTCTTTTATCTTCTGTAATTTACAAAGTAGAAGTAAAAAAGTGATAGAATAATAATTACAATTAAAACAGTTTTATCTGAAGTTTTACTATTAACTTTTTTGATTGCACCAGATGACGTTAAGTTCTTTTTTTTCTCAAAAACCAAAATCAGTTACTGCTTTTATATCTTTCCCTTATTCTTTGATTTTATATATAGAATTTCCCATTCCAGGAACGGCATGTGGGAGTACCCATGAAGCCAGAAATAACCTTGGATTATGATGTCCATTTCTTTGTTAGTGTTTGGTTATTCACAAAATGAGAATAAATAAGTAAATTAAAAAGCCGACAATGTGGCGACTGTCTCATTTCCTCAATTACTCCAACTTTTAATTCTTTTTTTATGCCAAAGGCTATCATGAAATCGCTTATTGGTCTTATGGGAAACCCGGACAGCGCTGGGTCGCATGATTTTAACTTTGGTTAAGTGATGAGAAAAGCTAACCAACTAGCTAATTTTCGGCTAATTGCTGGCCAAGCGATAAAGAAGTGCTATTCGTGTGGGAACAATTTCAGTTAATTACCTAGTTTGATTACTGGCTAAAGTAAGCAATAATGTGGCACATAACTTCCCGTGTAACACGAACAGGAAAAAATTATATACAAAATTAAATAACAAAAGGTAATAAAAAAAAAGGTTACCCCAGTCAACTTGGGTTCAGCTAAAAGAGCCAGTAACGTAAACTAGTGCAGTTCCACAGCTTCATTGCTAAAACAAGCATAGTAAGAAGTTACAGTATTTACAAGAAAAAAAAATGGGAAAATCAATCTAGGTGTAATAACATAAAAACTTACTTCATTCTTATCAGAGCAATTCTGTGTATTTGATTTGTATATTCACTTTAAGTTGAATTCAATGCCAGCCCCCTCCCTCCACATAAAATCGGAAATATTACTCTATAGATGTTTATCAAACTAATGCGTAAACAGGGGGATGGAGGCAATGGGGATAGCAGCAAATCTCATACATAGGAAATCTAATGTTGGTTTTTAGTTAAAACACTGCTCTACACTTTCAATAGCAAAAAATCTTGTCTATTTTTTAAATTCATCGCCAGTAAGCTGAAGTCTGTGGCAAAATGTCGCAAAATTTTAACAAAATCCAAGGAAGGTGACGTTTAAACGTAATTTTTTAAACTGACATCGTGTATTTAATTTCTTGTTAGTTATTGTATTGAAAATCGAAAATGAGCTAGAACTTAATAAGATCCATAAACCTCATTTTCTCAACGCTATATTAATATATCGTTTTCTTGAGGATTGTGCTATTTGAAAGCCTTTGTTGGTGACCAGTAAATTGCTCTATTTAAGAAATGCAGAAAACCTGTTATTTTAAGTAAAAGAAATTATTTATCAGAAAACAAGAAGAGAAGAGATTATTGATATCTGGATATCTGTCGGCATCCTTAAATATGACAGTTCCGCGGTTCTCTGTGTCATAAAACCAGTGACAGTTATGAATACAACTTGACCTTATGTCGTACGTCTCCACTGCTTCGTCATGTCACAAAGACAGTAAATTCGCGCTTTCAGACCGGTGCTTGATGAAGAGGCCATAACCTTTGGGATCTCCTTGGAAGATTGATTATAATTAACATCATGCCAACATTGAATACTTCAAGATGAGTGTTGTAATTCTACACTTGAAATTGTTTGACAGTGTCTCAAGAAACAGACTTATGCGCTAATGGGGTGACATAATCGAATTTTCTGTTTGAGAGTTTCGGAATTGTGCGCTTCGAACATTAGATTGAATTTATCGCTAACTTTCTCTTTATTATTGCTAGAGTTGAGTATTGACAAGTCAAACATGTCTACAGTTCTCAATTATATCAAAGATTTTACTGTTAGGCCTCGGTGTCACCGACTCACAAAAATGTATTTCCAAAACCTGGAGGGAGAGGGTGTTGTTGTTTCTTTCGATGTTTTCAATTACAATACCAAAAAGGGATATTTTTCAATGAGAATGCCAAAAAAGACATTTTTTTAAAATCCAGCCCCTTCCCTACCCCTAATGGACACCACTGTTTGGCCTCTTATAAGATTTTAGATCTTTTCTGTAGATGTATCTTTCTCGGGTCTCAAGTAATAAGCTTAAATATGAGGGGTCCATTTTTTTCACTTTAAAATTAAAAAATCATAGACAAAAAATTCATACAAATCATTGCCCATTGGGCAAGTGGATGAAATAAAGTCTTATGCAAAGGCTAAACGTGAAAATACCAGGTGATGCACTAAGAAAACCTTAAAAAAGAGCGATGATGTGCAGGACCGCATTCAAGATTTTTGTTTTGAGGGGTCCCAAAAAAACTTAAAAACGCACTTAAAATATATTTTCATGCATTTTTATTACGTTTCACGAGTCAGAGGAATATCTCCGGGGGGGGGGGGAGTTAAACCCTTTAGCCTTTCCCCTGAATACGGCCTTGATAATGGGCCACAGAGTATATGAGCGATCTTAACTCCTTTTTGTCAAATGAAAAGGCATTTCTTGTTCAGTTTGTTTTTATCTGGACTGGTAAAATTAGTGTCATTTTAAAAGTTTGAAGTTTCCAACAAAGGAAAACACATATTTGTTGGAAGAGTTTTGCCCCTGGGCCTCTCTTGGGTATTTCAAGCTTTTTATTCTATCCCTGCTCTCTTCCAATTTTTTTCATATATTTCACGTCTTATCTGCCTTTTCTTAAATCTCCCCCCCCCCCCGTGAAATAGGTTCCTAGTATGTTCAACTTGGATATCTGTGAGAATCTCACTCTTTCGGTCAATAATTACCGCTTTATGATTGGTGAGACACTAAGCAAAACAATGTTTTGTATATGTTTTTATGTCATTAGGGGGGGGGGTAATATTTTGGTTGGTCACAGTTATTTCACACGTGATACCATAATATTAAAAAGTTGCAAATTTTCTGCAATTCTGGTTTTAGTCACCATGCAGGTATTTCTGACTCCAGACGTACTTTACGTGCAAAAACCTCAGCACAATGCACTGTGTATGTGATTTCCATAGAGTAAATATTAATTAGATACTGTTTCTCCAAGTCCGGAAATCCTGAGTTTATTTTATGGAAGAGACCTCACTTTTGTCGAGTATGGTGTAAGCTTTACTATCGTCGTC
The DNA here is from genome assembly GCA_027921565.1 of Artemia sinica. Lineage (NCBI taxonomy): Eukaryota > Metazoa > Arthropoda > Branchiopoda > Anostraca > Artemiidae > Artemia > Artemia sinica. The sequence continues at coordinate 18,168,859 of CM051275.1, forward strand.
TAATGGTGGGCGAGTTCATCCAATGATGCTTACAAACTATATACCATTTTTCAGGCCAAGATATTTAAGTCCATAGATGTATATAAAAAGGTCTTTATTTATATCAAAGCCATTGGCATTGATATAAATAGAAAGCCAAGTGGCATTCTCCCCTAAGGTTTTTCTGCTTTTCCTGCGATCAAAGCTTCATTCTCTGGTATTTTAATACTCAAAATTATAATGTACTAGTGACTCATTGTTTAGGCTACTATACTTAGTTTCAGATTGAGGGGACATTCTCCCCTATAGGTTGTCTGCTTTCCCTGCGATCAAAGCGACATCTCCCCTAAAGGGGGTCTGCTTTCCCTGCGATCAAAGCGACATCTCCCTTATAGGTTGCCTGCTTTCCCTGCAATCAAAGCAGCATTATCCCCTATAGGTTGTCTGCTTTCCCTGTGATCAAAGTGGCATTCTCCCCTATAGGTTGTCTGCTTTCCCTGTGATCAAAGCGGCATTCTCCACTAAGGTTTTTCTGCTTTTCCTGCGATGAAAGCTTCATTCTCAGGTATTTTAATACTCAAAATTATAATGTACTAGTGACTCATTGTTTAGGCTATTATACTTAGTTTCAGATTTAGGGGACATTCCCTATAGTTTGTCTGCTTTCCCTGTGATCAAAGCGGCATCCTACCCTATAGGTTGTCTGCTTTCCCTGCGATCAAAGCAGCATTCTCCACTATAGGTTGTCTGCTTTCCCTATGATCAAAGTGGCATTCTCCCCTATAGGTTGTCTGTTTTCCCTGTGATCAAAGCAGCATTCTCCCCTATAGGTTGTCCGCTTTCCCTGTGATCAAAGCGGCATTCTCCACTAAGGTTTTTCTGCTTTTCCTGCGATGAAAGCTTCATTCTCAGGTATTTTAATACTCAAAATTATAATGTACTAGTGACTCATTGTTTAGGCTATTATACTTAGTTTCATTTTGAGGGGACATTCTCCCCTATAGGTTGTCTGCTTTCCCTGCGATCAAAGCAGCATTCTCCCCTATAGGTTGTCTGCTTTCCCTGTGATCAAAGCGGCATTCTCCCCTAAGGTTTGTCTGCTTTTCCTGCGATCAAAGCGACATTTTCCATATAGGTTGTCTGCTTTCCCTGCGATCAAAGCGACATTCTCCCCTATAGGTTGTCTGCTTTCCCTGCGATCAAAGCGACATCTCCCATATAGGTTGCCTGCTTTCCCTGTGATCAAAGCGGCATTCTCCGCTAAGGTTTGTCTGCTTTTCCTGCGATCAAAGCTTCATTCTCTGGTATTTTAATACTCAAAATTATAATGTACTAGTGACTCATTGTTTAGGCTATTATACTTAGTTTCAGATTGAGGGGATATTCTCCCCTATAGTTTGTCTGCTTTCCCTGCGATCAAAGCGGCATTCTACCCTATAGGTTGTCTGCTTTCCCTGCGATCAAAGCAGCATTCTCCCCTATAGATTGTCTGTTTTCCCTGCGATCAAAGCAGCATTCTCCCCTATAGGTTGTCGGCTTTCCTTGTGATCAAAGCGGCATTCTCCCTTATAGGTTGTCTGCTTTCCCAGTGATCAAAGCGGCATTCTACACAATAGGTTGTCTGCTTTCCCTGCAATCAAAGCAGCATTCTCCCCTATAGGTTGTCTGCTTTCCCTGCGATCAAAGCGGCATTCTCCCCTATAGGTTGTCTGCTTTCCCTGCGATTAAAGCGGCATTCTCCCCTAAGGTTTTTCTACTTTTCCTGCGATCGAAGCTTCATTCTCTGGTATTTTATTACTCAAAATTATAATGTACTAGTGACTGATTGTTTAGGCTATTATACTTAGTTTCAGATTGAGGGGACATTCTCCCCTATAGGTTGTCTGCTTTCCCTGCGATCAAAGCGGCATTCTACCCTATAGGTTGTCTGCTTTCCCTGCGATCAAAGCAGCATTCTCCCCTATAGGTTGTCAGCTTTCCCTGCGATCAAAGCAGCATTCTCCCCTATAGGTTGTCTGCTTTCCCTGCGATCAAAGCGACATTCTCCCCTATAGGTTGTCTGCTTTCCCTGTGATCAAAGTGGCATTCTCCCCTAAGGTTTGTCTGCTTTTCCAGCGATGAAAGCTTCATTCTCTGGTATTTTATTACTCAAAATTATAATGTACTGGTGACTCATTGTTTAGTCTATTATACTTAGTTTCAGATTGAGGGGACATTCTCCCCTATAGGTTGTCTGCTTACCCATTTATTGGTGGCTTTTTGTACCGTACCTGAAACAGGAAACTTGTAGTACGGTAGTAGTCTACACTATCCAGATTACCAGTTTCCATCCCAATTTTCCAGAAAACCCAGAATGTAGACACGGCTTTACACATGTTAACTAGCATAGGCAGCGCAATAGCACTGCCTAAGTAAAAAGCGATGTGGACGCAATTTATTGTTGTTTTTTCACCAAGGCACTTTGTATAGAAGGAGTCGTCGCAGAAACTTTGAAATGATATCATTTAATTGAAAATTTAAAGTTCTAGGGCTCTAGGTTATGCAATTCGGTCATTGTTTACATATGGTATTTGTTATCAAGAAAGGTGGGCACGTTTGACCTTTAGCGTCCAAAACGACAAAGGGCAATCAAGTAAACCTTTCAGGGAATATGGGGGGGGGAGAGTTGAACTAAATCAAAACATGTTATGTGCATACGGGTTGTCAAAAGGTATAGTAAGTCAGGAATGACTGAGTGTCTTAATTTGGAACTTTCAGGAAATGAAACGGAGGATGATAAATTGACCAAAAAGGCAGGATTTGCACTCTACTTACTAGTGCTATTAAGACTAAGGGTATGAAGGTGAAAACTTGAGAGAATATAGAGGGGAAATTTGAACTAAATCAAAACACGCTATATGCATGCAGATTGTCAAAAAAGCGTTTCTCAGGAATTAATTAGGAAATTAAATTGATTTTTTCAGGAAATATTTAAAGGGGAAGATCAATCGACCAAAAGGCAATATGTGTACACTCCTACTATTACTACTACCATCGCTGCTACTACTACTATTTCTATTATTCTCCATGACCACACTGCCTTTTCTATGACGAAATCAATAAGAATCCCAAATAGGGATAGGTCCTTTTATAAGACAGCGAAACGAAAGTATAGAACAAAGACTCTAAATATTTCGATGACACAGTCGGTCATCATCATCAGTAGAGTTACTAACTTGTCAAAATTAAAACAAACTGCTTTTATACTAAACAAAATAATCACTTCCGGGTCAAAGCAAGTTACCGGTCCATTGACTTAAAAAGTTCACTAACTGTTCTTGTATTTTTTAATACTGCGTTGAGTAAAGGTGGTAAAAGTTTCTTCGACATTGCAGGTCAAAGCAGGTTACCGGTCCATTGACTTAGTCCATTGAATATGTTCTTGAATCTTGTAATACTGCGTTGAATATTCTTCTAATTAAAAATGAAATAATGCTGAATTTAGAGGTGCTAAATTTATCATTTTATTCTTCTAATAGCAAATGAAATGTTGCTGATATATATGGGGATGACAGGCCAACTTCAGAATCAGCAACATTTCATTTGTTATTAGAAGAATAAAATGATAAATTTAGCACCTGTAAATTCAGCATTATTTCATTTTTAATTAGAAGAATATTCAACGCAGTATTACAAGATTCAAGAACAGTTAGTGAACTTTCTAGGTCAATGGACCGGTAACCTGCTTTGACCTGCAATTTTGAAGAAACTTGTACCACCTTTACTCAACGCAGTTATAAAAAATTCAAGAAAAGTTAGTGAACTTTTTGAGTCAATGGACCGGTAACTTGCTTTGACCCAGAAGTGATTATTTTGTTTAGTATAAAAGCAGTTTGTTTTAATTTTGATAAGTTAGTGACTCTACTGATGATGATGACCGACTGTGTCATATATATATATATATATATATATATATATATATATATATATATATATATATATATATATAATATATATATATATATATATATATATATATATATATATATATATATATATATATATATATATATATATATATATATATATATAATATATATATATATATATATATATATATATATATATATATATATATATATATATATATATATATATATATATATATATATATATATATATATATGTATATATATATATATATATATATATATATATATATATAGATATATATATATATATATATATATATATATATATATATATATATATATATATATATATAATATATATATATATATATATATATATATATATATATATATATATATATATATATATATATATATATATATATATATATATATATATATATATATATATATATATATATATATATATATATATATATATTATATATACAATAATTGCATATGTATGTATGTATTTATTTTTTCTTAAAAACGGCTACGTATTTTTTCGGGAAAATTTGTACGATCTAGATAACGATCTAAGGGATCTAGATAAGTCAGAATTTTGAGAACATTCGTTAAGAATCTTAAGTTTGGAATAAAAAATATCTATATGAGTGACGTCATTTTTAATACATCAGTATTGCAATGACGTTGTCACACTTGTCAATTTTGTGTGGAAAAATTGAAGATTTTCATACATGGAAAAATTTATATTAAATTGCTTAAAGAGCAAAAAACGGGTAATTGCAAACTATTTGTATATATTTTGACAAGGTATTACAACCATTCAAAGACCTTAAAAAAGAAAACCAAAAGTTTGAAATTTAGTAGAAATCGTTGTTAGAAATCGTATTGATCCAATAATCAAATATCTTTGAAAAGACAGCATTATGGAAAGACACTAAATTGCGTAAATAGCAAAAAACTGTAATTGCAAAAATATGTGCATATATCTTATTAAAGGATTACAACAATCCCAAAACCTTAAAAAAGAAAACCAAAAGTATGAAGCATGGTAGAAACCGCTGTTAGAAGTCGGACTTGCTTGAACAATCAAATATCTTTTAAAAGACACAGAATGAAGAGACATTAAATTGCTTAAAGAGCAAAAAAACTGGTAATTGCAAAAATAGCTGTAAATATTTTAACAAGGGTTTACAACAATTCAAAAACCTTAAAAAAGAAAACCAAAAGATTGAATCTTAATAGACAATCGGTGTTAGAAATTGGACTTCCTTCAATAATCAAATATCTTTGAAAGAGAGAACGAGGTTTAAGATAGGTTGACGCGGAGCGCCACGTCATACTATTTTCGTTTCATAATCCTTGAAAAGATTTCTAAGTTTAAAAAACACGTCTAAAAATGTTGTTATTCTAAAAAAAAAAAAATCCCGAGCAACATACGTATGCCATTTTCATTTGATATTCCAAAAACATCATTACCGAATTTCTTTTGTTATAAGTATACGCAATACTTAGAAGATATGAAGATTTGGCGGTTAGAAGATTTGCAAAAACGAGAATTAGAGCGTGTCAAAAATGAAAATGAAGAGCAAAGACATGGGCGGTTAGAAAATATGTGAAAACAAGAATTAGGGCGTGTCAAAAATGAAAATGAAGAGTAAAGAAACACGCGGTTAGAAGACAAGAGACACCGAGAATCTGATACGAACATATAATGAAGTGTGGAAAGAAGCCCTGACAACTACCAACAAAGCGTTTTATTCTTAGAGTTATAATTCTTTATTTAAATTAATTATACGATTAATAATTATATATATATATTAATATCATTGAGATTTCAGGTAACAAGAAGAATTTAAATAGGTCAGGACTTTAAGGGAAAATCCGTATTTTTCCCAAAGTGGCTGTAACGAGCCTTTGGTGAGAGCATGATATCAAGAAGAGGTGACGTCATGACATCAAGAAAAGGCTCAAATTGTTACTTGACTTTATTTCTGCTTGTTTTTGGTTTATTGTAGCTTTTTACTTTTGTTTGAAATACTTATTTTGTTGGAAAAGTTTTTTAAATTAATCCTAAAAACGACATCAGAAGGAAGAGGATCAAAAGTAATCCAAAAGCGCAACCCAAACTTAGCTATAGATTTAACACGTTTTAAGTCAGGATCAGTATTCCATAAAGACTTTTTGGTACCTTACTGAACTCTCTGAAGAGGCACAGTAGATTTGGCAACAGCTTATAAATAAACAGATTATAGGCAGCGCAATAGCGTTGCTTATGTAAAGAGCGATGTGGGCAAAAACGTATTAGTTTTTTTTTGTTTTTTGGTTTGTTTTAGACCAGGGCACTTCGTATTGAAGGAGTTGTCGTAGAAACTTCAAAAAGAGCTCATTTGATGGAAAATTGAAAGGTCTATTGCTCTTTTTAATAGTCAAAAGTGATTGGAGGGTAAATAGACCCCCCTCCCTCCCACACCAATCCTTTCCAGACACATCCAGTCAAAATTTGAGATTGCCATTTTGTTAAACGTAGTTAAAAAGTCCAGAAAACATGTTTTTGAAGATGACAACCCCCACAGCCCTCAGGGCAAGGGTTTTAAGTTTTACCCTAGAGGCATATAAAGTTTTTATAGAAAGGGTGGTTGAATCAACTTCGGAGGGAGCTCATTGTATCGGTAAAGTTATAGTACCCTTTTTAAGATTCAAAGTGATCGGAGTGCGGATACCCCCCCCACAAACATTTTGTTTTCCTGAAATGCATCAGATAGAAATTTTTAGATGGCCATTTGTTGTCGTAGAAAACTTCAAAAAGGTTCATTCGATTGGAAATTGAAAGGGCCTTTTTTAATAGTCAAAAGGGATTGGAGGGCAACAAGCCCCCCCCACGCTCATAAATTGTCCAAACACATCCAATCAAAATTTTGAGAAAGCCATTTTGTTCAGCATAGTTTAAAGATCCGGAAATTATGTCTTTGAGGATGATAAACCCCCACAGTCCTCAGGGTAAGGGTTATAAGTTATACCCCGAGGACATATAAGGTTTTTATGGAAAGGATCGTTGTATAAGCTTGGAAGGGGGCTCATTGGATTGGAAATCAGAGTGCCCTTTTAAAGAGTCGAAGTGATCGGAGGGCAGCTACCCCCCCCCCCCACCCCCCACCCGTATTGTATTTTCCCCAAATGTATCCGACATAAATTTTGAGATAGCCATTTGCTCAAAAATAGTCCAAAGATCACATAACAATGCCTTTAGGGCTGAATCAGCCCCCCAAATTCTGGGGTAAGGGTTGTAAGCTGTGCCCCGGAGATATATAGGGATTTTAAGGAAGGGGTGGTAATTTGAACTTAAGAGGAGGCTCATTTGAATGGAAATGTATAGTTCTAGTTCTCTTTTATTAGTCAAACGTGGTTGAGGGAGACTAGCCCCTTTTACATTCTCTATACCCCAAAACGCACTCGACCAAAATTATGAGATAACCACTTTGTAAAAATAGTCCAAAGAGCAAATAAAAATGTTTTCAAGGTGGTCAATGTTTTCAGGGATGGTCAGGTTTTCAAGGTGGTTTCCAGGTCATATAAGATTCTTATGGAACTGGTGGCTGAAGAAACTCTAGATCGGATAGGGCACATTTGATTGGAAGTTGGAAGTTTTAGTGCCCTTCTTAAGAGTCAAAAATGCATGGAGGGCAATCAGCCCTCACCAAGCCTATCATTTCCCAAGACACATCTGATCAAAATTTTAAGAGAGCTATTTTGTTTAGCATTGTTGAAAGGTCCAGTAAATATATTTGGGGGATATCAATCTCCCCACAGTCCTCAGGGCAAGGGCTACAAGTTAAGCAGTTGGTTCATTTTGTACAAATAGTATATGTTATTGAGAAAGGTATGAATGTTTGACCTTTACTTTCGAAGAAGACGAAGGCCAATCAGGTGAGTCTTTCAGAGAATGTTGAAGGGTGTGTTGAACTAAAGGAAAAACGTTATGTGTATACAGATTGTACAAAGGGCGTCATTTAGGAATGACTGAGTATAGTAATTTAGAACTTTCTGGAAATGATGAAAGAGATGACCAAAAAGGCAATATTTGCACGCTACCAATACTACTTCAACTGCCACCACTACTACTGCCACACTACTTCATTGACAAAATTGAGGGAAAATTTGAACTATCAAAAGATCCTATGTGCACCATACAAGCGGCCCACCATACAAGCGGACCCATATTGGAACTGCTAGTCCCTCATATCCTCTCTCTACTTTTAACGACACACATACTCTATGAGATCTATTATTTTCTTTGAAACAATTTTTCTCGACGAAAGAATGCTATTACTTGAACGGGGTCTATAGGAGATCGTTCCAAGGGCACATTTTTATCTCAACGTCACGGATGATAAGGATTCTCGACCAGGCGCGGAGTGCATGTCGTTGAATAATAGAAGTGAATTTGAAGTAACATTATGTCTAATAAATGAAGTTCTGATATGAATTCTAATAAACGATTGGATAAAATCTTTTTGTACTCTAATGGATCGACCCAATTATTGATTATTGATAATTGCTTATAATATATCTTATAGTTTCGTTTGACAAGTATGTTGTTCAATAATTGAAGAGAGTTTGAAGTGACATTATGTCTTGTAAACAAAGTTTTGATTTGGATTCTAATAGACAATTGGATAAGATCTTTTTGTAATCTGCTGGTATCGACCCGATTATTGATTATTGATAATTGATTTTGACTACAACCGACCAGGTATCATTTTTATCAAAAAGAAGGCTTAATGGCAATTCCTCCAATCCTGCTGACTTCTTAGTCAAAGTCATAGATGGCTTTATTGTTGAATAGATTTATAGATAGTGTCATGTTTTCTTTTCCGTCGATACATTTTTTTAGCTTCTAAGTAGTTTTCCATTGATTTTATGAAATTTATGTCTGAGGTATAAATCGAACGTGAAATCCATAGTAAAAGAACGACACGTTACTCGACTAAGCCAAGAAGCCATTAATGAAATTGTCTTCTTAGAAATACATTCTAATGCATTCAATGTATTGTTTCCGGGACGTTGGCCAACTGATGTTAAGCGCCACAATATCGTAACAAGTTAATTTGCACAATAGATTTATCAATTGGATTTTTGGTAAGTGTTAAAAGTGATCTGTTTCCGATCACCATTTTTGGCATCATCCTGAGAATATGCATACCATGATGATTTGAGTAGACAGACATATTCTTTTGATGGTTAATGATACACATTTTGATCTCCCAAAATTGTATTATGACCGACTACACCCATTGAATTTATATTGACACTATGTTCTATGTAGTTGTATATCATATACCATCTTTGGTTTTAAAAACCACCCCTCCCTACTACCCATTCTTGAACTATTGAATTCAATCCGTGAAATATTTTTGAACTTGGAAAATTATGGGACGGTAAGTGACATTCAATTTGTTGTCATCCACGCAATGGATGTTACAGCTTTTTTCCTGCTCTTCGAGCATTGGTGCCACATTTTCCTGTTCTATTCCGGGTTGCAGCGGTAGCTAGCAACCTAGTAAGAGACAATCATGTCCAATGCTAAGAAATATGATAGCCCATAACTCCTAAAAATAGAGTCACATCAAAACAAAAAGTACAGCTTTAAGACTCCCTTATCCGATGCCTCTATATAGGAAGCTGACCGTCCCTTGCCTTGAATAAAAAGTGAAATATATTGGCCTGAAAATCAAGAATAGTGGCAGATACTACGATATTCTACATAAATGCCATCTTGTTCTTTTCTTTTTTCTTTTCCACAGATAGCTTGGCACTGGAACATCATAGGGAGTTGTTCAATGGCCCATTTTAAAGGAAATTGAAAGGGTTAAAAACCTTTTGTAATGTAAGTAGTAAGCTATCTAGTACTTTCACGAGTGGTTGCGTAATTTGTCTTATCTCTAGAATGTACAAGAATATACACTACAGTTTGACGCGCACATTGTAAAAAGCGAGTGATCCTTTACCTATAAAGTGGTCAAACACGTTTTGAGAGTATAATTGTTGTTTTTTTTTAATCGAAAACTAGAAATTGTCAAATTGCGTATTTAGGAATGATTTTGTAGGAAAAGCTGTCTATCACCCATGCATTATCCACTGTTCCATTTCTTTGAAGTGTGTGCTGTCAAGAGTGGTTTCTGATTTTTTTGGACAATTGCCTTTAGTCAAGAATAGTTTGTTATGAATGTGTCGGTAGATAGCATTTGCGAATTGGATCGTATCAAGGTGGAGAAAAAAAGGGTTATAGCATTTGCGAATTCGACTATAAGAACGATATTAATTGAATAATAGGGGAAAAAACAGAGCTAGATAACTTTTGCGAATTGGATCGTATGAAGGTGGAGAAAAAAAGGGTATAGCATCTGCGAATAGGTGATTATCAGTTAAGGTAACCCCTCGGGGTTGTCAATTCATAGCTTATTTATTATAAATTTGGAACAATATCAATCTATGGAAATGGTTAACGATGATAAAATGGTCTTATGAGTTGACCTAGCTTTACTTCTTCGATGTGTTCTGTATAATGCACAAGTGGCGTTTGAACAGTTTTGTCAATTTAAAATAGAGTTTAACGTTATAGTATTCTAAAAAGTTGATGCTAAGAGAGATGTAGATGGCAAGAAAAGAATTTTAATAACGGATAGCTTTACATCTTTGATGTGTTCTGTATAATACACAAGTGGTGGGATGATGGCAGCGGGGTGTCTTAGAGTACTTATAGTGCTGTACTGTGGGCCGAATTGCTTGCGAAAAAACCCAAATGAAAGAGTTGAAATAAAATTTTTAACTAGAAATGGCTGAAAAGTGTTTTGGGGGAGATGGGTCGATTACAGAGGGGTATCAGCGTAGTTATAGTGTGATAGTGGGGGGGGGCGAATTGCTAGCAAAAAACCCAAATGAATGAGCTGAAATAACATTTTTAACTAGAAATCTCGGAAAAAATATTTTTGGGGGGAGATAGTGCGATGGCAGCCGGCTGTCATAGAGTAGTTATAGTGTGATATTTTAGGGGCGTATTGCTTACAAAAAACCCGAGTGGATGACTTGAAAATAAAATTTTTAACGAGAAATGGCTGAAAAGTGTTTTGGGGGAGATAGGTTGATGGCAGAAGGATGTCTTAGCGTAGTTATAGTGTGATAGTGGGGGGCGAATTGCTAGTGAAAAACCCAAATGAATGAATTGAAATAAAATTTTTAGCTAGAAATGGCTGAAAAGTGTTTTGGGGGAGATGGGTCGATGACAGAGTGATGTCTTATCGTAGTTATAGTCTGATAGTGGGAGGCGAATTGCTTGCGAAAAAACCCGAATGAATGAGTTGAAATAAAATCTTTAACTAGAAATGGCTGAAAAGTGTTTTGGGGGAGATGGGTCGATGACAGAGGGGTGTCTTAGCGTAGTTATAGTGTGGTAGTGGGGGGGCGAATTGCTAGCGAAAAACCCAAATGAATGAGTTGAAAAAAAATTTTTAACGAGAAATGGCTGAAAAGTGTTTTGGGGAAGATGGGTTGATGGCAAAAGGATGTCTTAGCGTAGTTATAGTGTGATAGTAGGGGGCGAATTGCTAGTGAAAAACCCAAATGAATGAATTGAAATAACATTTTTAACTAGAAATGGCTGAAAAGTGTTTTGGGGGAGATGGGTCGATGACAAAGGGGTGTCTTAGCGTAGTTATAGTGTGATAGTGGGGGGCGAATTGCTTGCGAAAAAACCCGAATGAATGAGTTGAAATAAAATTTTTAACTAGAAATGGCTGAAAAGTGTTTTGGGGGATATGAGTCGATGACAGAGGGGTGTATTAGCGTATTTATAGTGTGATAGTGGGGGTGGGGGCGAATTGCTAGCGAAAAACCCAAATGAATGAGTTGAAATAACATTTTTAACTACAAATCTCTGAAAAAATATTTTTGGGGGGAGATAGTGCGATGGCAGTCGGCTGTCATACAGTAGTTATAGTGTGATAGTTTGGGGGTGTATTGCTTACAAAAAACCCGAGTGGATGACTTGAAAAAAATTTTTTTACGAGAAATGGCTGAAAAGTGTTTTGGGGAAGATGGGTTGATGGCAGAAGGATGTCTTAGCGTAGTTATAGTGTGATAGTGGGGGGCGAATTGCTAGCGAAAAACCCAAATGAATGAGTTGAAATAAAAATTTTAACTAGAAATGGCTGAAAAGTGTTTTGGGGGAGATGGGTCGATTACAGAGGGGTGTCAGCGTAGTTATAATGTGATAGTGGAGGGGGCGAATTGCTAGCGAAAAACCCAAATGAATGAGTTGAAATAACATTTTTAACTAGAAATCTCTGAAAAAATATTTTTGGGGGGAGATAGTGCGATGACAGCCGGCTGTCATAGAGTAGTTATAGTGTGATAGTTTGGGGGCGTATTGATTACAAAAAACCCGAGTGGATGACTTGAAAATAAGATTTTGAACGAGAAATGGCTGAAAAGTGTTTTGGGGGAGATGGGTTGATGGCAGAAGGATGTCTTAGCGTAGTTATAGTGTGATAGTAGGGGGCGAATTGCTAGTGAAAAACACAAATGAATGAGTTGAAATAAAATTTTTAACTAGAAATGGTTGAAAAGTGTTTTGGGGGAGATGAGTCGATGACAGAGGGGTGTCTTAGCGTAGTTATAGTGTGACAGTGGGGGGCGAATTGCTAGCGAAAAACCCAAATGAATGAGTTGAAATAACATTTTTAACTACAAATCTCTGAAAAAATATTTTTGGGGGGAGATAGTGCGATGGCAGTCGGCTGTCATACAGTAGTTATAGTGTGATAGTTTGGGGGTGTATTGCTTACAAAAAACCCGAGTGGATGACTTGAAAAAATTTTTTTTACGAGAAATGGCTGAAAAGTGTTTTGGGGAAGATGGGTTGATGGCAGAAGGATGTCTTAGCGTAGTTATAGTGTGATAGTGGGGGGCGAATTGCTAGCGAAAAAACCCAAATGAATGAGTTGAAATAAAAATTTTAACTAGAAATGGCTGAAAAGTGTTTAGGGGGAGATGGGTCGATTACAGAGGGGTGTCAGCGTAGTTATAATGTGATAGTGGGGGGGGCGAATTGCTAGCGAAAAACCCAAATGAATGAGTTGAAATAACATTTTAACTAGAAATCTCTGAAAAAATATTCTTGGGGGGAGATAGTGCGATGGCAGCCGGCTGTCATAGAGTAGTTATAGTGTGATAGTTTGGGGGCGTATTGCTTACAAAAAACCCGAGTGGATGACTTGAAAATAAGATTTTGAACGAGAAATGGCTGAAAAGTGTTTTGGGGGAGATGGGTTGATGGCAGAAGGATGTCTTAGCGTAGTTATAGTGTGATAGTGGGGGGCGAATTGCTAACGAAAAACACAAATGAATGAGTTGAAATAAAATTTTTAACTAGAAATGGTTGAAAAGTGTTTTGGGGGAGATGAGTCGATGACAGAGGGGTGTCTTAGCGTAGTTATAGTGTGACAGTGGGGGGCGAATTGCTAGCGAAAGACTCAAATGAATGAGTTGAAATAACATTTTTAACTAGAAATCTCTGAAAAAATATTTTTGGGGGGACATAGTGCGATGGCAGCCGGCTGTCATAGAGTAGTTATAGTGTGATAGTTTGGGGGCGTATTGCTTACAAAAAACCCGAGTGGATGACTTGCAAATAAAATTTTTAACGAAAAATGGCTGAAAAGTGTTTTGGGGGAGATCGGTTGATGGCAGAAGGATGTCTTAGCGTAGTTCTAGTGTGAAAGTGGGGGGCGAATTGCTTGCGAAAAACCCAAATGAATGAGTTGAAATAAAATTTTTAACTAGAAATGGCTGAAAAGTGTTTTGGGGGAGATGGGTCGATGACAGAGGGGTGTCTTAGCGTAGTTATAGTGCGATATGGGGGGGGGCGAATTGCTAGCCTAAAATCTGAGCTAATAAGGGTTTATGACCGTAAACTCTAGTTTTTTGTAAGAAAATTATGGAAAATACGATTCTCTGATTAAATGTGAAACTTAAGTCCATTTTGGATCGAAAAATAAAACTATTTCCGTAAAATCTGAACTAATAAGGGTTTTGGACCGTAAACTCTAGTTTTTTGTAAGAAAATTATGGAAAATACAATTCGTTGGTTCAAATGTGAAACTTAAGTCTATTTTTAGATAGAAAAATAAAACTATTTCTGTAAAGTCTGAGCTAATAAGGGTTTTTGACCGTAAACTGTAGTTTTTTGTAAGAAAATTATGGAAAATACAATTTGTTGGCTCATAGGTGAAACTTATGTCCATTTTGGATCGAAAAATAAAACTATTTCCGTAAAATCTGAGCTGATAAGGGTGTTTGACCGTAAACTCTAGTTTTTTGTAAGAAAATTATGGAAAATACAATTCTCTGGTTCAAATGTGAAACTTAAGTCTATTTTGGATCGAAAAATAAAACTATTTCCGTAAAATCTGAGCTAATAAGGGTTTTTGACCGTAAACTCTAGTCTTTTGTAAGAAAATTATGAAAAATACAATTCGTTGGCTCAATTGTGAAACTTAAGTCTATTTTTAGATAGAAAAATAAAACTATTTCTGTAAAGTCTGAGCTAATAAGGGTTTTTGACCGTAAACTGTAGTTTTTTGTAAGAAAATTATGGAAAATACAATTCGTTGGCTCATAGGTGAAACTTATGTCCATTTTGGATCGAAAAATAAAACTATTTCCGTAAAATCTGAGCTAATAAGGGTGTTTGACCGTAAACTCTAGTTTTTTGTAAGAAAATTATGGAAAATACAATTCGTTGGTTCAAATGTGAAACTTAAGTCTATTTTTAGATAGAAAAATAAAACTATTTCTGTAAAGTCTGAGCTAATAAGGGTTTTTGACCGTAAACTGTAGTTTTTTGTAAGAAAATTATGGAAAATACAATTCGTTGGCTCATAGGTGAAACTTATGTCCATTTTGGATCGAAAAATAAAACTATTTCCGTAAAATCTGAGCTAATAAGGGTGTTTGACCGTAAACTCTAGTTTTTTGTAAGAAAATTATGGAAAATACAATTCTCTAGTTCAAATGTGAATCTTAAGTCTATGCCTGGATCGAAAAATAAAACTATTTCCGTAAAATCTGAGCTAATAAGATTTTTTGAGCGTAAACTCTAGTTTTTTTTGTAAGAAAATTATGGAAAATTACAATTCTCTGGTTCAAATGTGAAACTTAAGTCCAGTTATGGATCGAAAAATAAGCTATTTCTGTAAAATCTGAGCTAATAAGGGTTTTTGACCGTAAACTATAGTTTATTTGTAAGAAAATTATGGAAAATACAATTCTCTGGTTCAAATGTGAAACTCAAGTCTATTTTTGGATCGAAAAATAAAACTATTTCCGTAAAATCTGAGCTAATAAGGATTTTTGGCAGTAAACTCTAGTTTTTTTGTAAGAAAATTATGGAAAATACAATTCGTTGGCTCAAATGTGAAACTTAAGTCCATTTTCGGATCGAAAAATAAAATATTTCCGTAAAATCTGAGCTAATACGGATTTTTGACCGTAAACTCTAGTTTTTTGTAAGAAAATTATGGAAAATACAATTCTCTGGTTCAAATGTGAAACTTAAGTCCATTTTTGGATCGAAAAATAAAACTATTTCCGTAAAATCTGAGCTAATAAGGGTTTTTGACCGTAAACTCTAGTTTTTTGTAAGAAAATTATGAAAAATACAATTCGTTGGCTCATAGGTGAAACTTAGATCCAGTTTTGGATCGAAAAATAAACTATTTCTGTAAAATCTGAGCTAATAAGGGTTTTTGACCTTAAACTCTAGTTTTTTGTAAGAAAATTATGGAAAATACAATTCTCTGGTTCAAATGTGAAACTTAAGTCCAATTTTGGATCGAAAAATAAAACTATTTCCGTAAAATCTGAGCTAATAAGGGTTTTTTGACCGTAAACTCTAGTTTTTTGTAAGAAAATTATGGAAAATATAATTCTCTGGTTCAAATGTGAAACTTAAGTCCATTTTTGGATCGAAAAATAAAACTATTTCCTTAAAATCTGAGCTAATAAGGGTTTTTGACCGTAAACCCTATTTTTTTTTGTAAGAAAATTATGGAAAATACAATTCTCTAGTTCAAATGTGAAACTTAAGTCCAGTTTTGGATACTCATGATGATGAGGACTGATGGTTCTAATTCAATATTTTTTCATAAAAACAAACTATTTTTTTTAAACTTCAAAATTATTCAATTTTATTTTTTATTTGTACGTATCTTAAAATGATAAATTATGCTTACAGTTCTAACAATTGTACTCTATGATTGCTCAGAGACACGATGTGGCTTACCCACTGGTATTCTATGTCTGGTATTCTATGTCATTATCAACATCCTTTGTCGGATATGTCCGATAAAACTGACAGAATCTAAGTATCAGGGTGATTAATTTCCATATCAACATCCCTTTCTCGGATACATGGGATAAAATTGACAAAATCTAAGCATCAGGCAAAATCTAAGTATCAAAATCTAAGTATCGTGACAAAATCTAAGGTTACGTGCGCGCACGTATCCTAGTCTAAATTAACCCTAAAAAAATGAAATAAAGCTATGTCGACTTTGCATGTCTCTCTCACTATGTATGTGCCGTCACGGGGTACACTCCATGTCTTTCTCGGTTTTTGTGTCTAAATCTACGTATTTATATGTGTTTTTATCTCTCTCACTCTTTTTGCCTGTGTGTCTGGGCGGGTGTTTGCTTATTCCAATGCATGTCTGGCCACTCTAAGTGAACCGAAATTAACTCAACTTTTTGAATATCTCTCTCACTATGACTCTGTGTCTGAGTGGGTGTGCTGCCATCTATAACCGGTCTAACCTAAATTCAACGTAACGACGCATGAAGTCAAAATGAATAGAACTTGGATTGTATGACTGTTATCTGATGTATCCGATAAAAACTTTGAAAATGAATTTATTCTTTCTGGTACTTAGATTTTTTCAATTTTATCCGACGTATCTGACATGTGATGTTGATAATGCATTTAAGGGATATTGATAAAGCATTTATTCACTCTGATACTTCGATTTTGTCGATTTTATCCCATGTATGTGAGAAAGGGATGTTGATATAGAATTTAATAACTCTGATACATAGATTTTGTCAAGTTTATCCCAAGTGTTTGAGAAAGGGATGTTGATATAGAATTTAATCAATCTGAGACTTAGATTTTGTCAATTTTATCCGATATAGCCGACAAATGATGTTGATAATGCATTTCAAGGATGTTGATAAATCATTTATTCTCTCTGATACTTAGATTTTGTCAATTTTATACCATGTATCCGAGAAAGGGATGTTGATATGGAATTTAATCACTCTGATACTTAGATTCTGTCAGTTTTATCCGACATATCCGAAAAAGGATCTTGATAATGAATTTATTTACTCTGATACATATATTTTGTCAATTTTATCCCATGTATCCGAGAAAGGGATGTTGATATAGAATTTAATAACTCGATACTTAGATTATGTCAATTATATCCAACATATCTGACAAAGGATGTTGTTAAAGCATTTATTCATTCTGATATCCAGGAGGCGAATTCAAGAAAGAATTTGCTACTTACTTACAATTTTTTCATAATTTCTTAAAAGAAATTTCCGCATTGTGTATCCAAGAAGTGACTTCAAGAAAGAGTTTGTTACTTACTTACAATTTTTTTTCATAATCTCCTTAATTAAATTTCTGTATTGTGTATCCAAGAGGTGAATTCAAGAAAGAGTTTGTTACTTACTTACTTACAATTTTTCATAATAACATATCCAAAAATGGATGTTGATAAATAATTTATTCATTCTGATACCAAGATTATTTAGATTTTGTTAATTATAATTGTTGTAACTGATAAAAGATGTTGATAAAAAATAAATTATTCACTCTGATACTTAGATTTTGTCAATTTTATCCCATGTACCTGAGAAAGGGATGCTGATATAGAATTTAATCAATCTGATACTTAGATTTTGTCAATTTTATTCCTATGTACCTGAGAAAGGGCTGTTGATATAGAATTTAATCAATCTGATACTTAGATTTTGTCAATTTTATCCGATATTTTATCCTATGTATCCGACAAAAGGATGCTGATATAGAATTTAGTCACTCTGATACTAAGGTTTTGTCAATTTTATCCGACATATCCGATAAAGGATGTTGTTAAAGCATTTATTCATTCTGAAATTTAGATTTTGTCAATTTTATTTGATGTATCTGACAAAGGATGTTGATAAAAAAAATTTATTCACTCTGACACTTAGATTCTGTCAATTTTATCCGATGTATCTGACAAAAGATGTTGATAAATAAAATTTATTCACTCTAACACTTAGATTTTGTCAACTTTTTCCTATGTATCCGAGAAATGGATGTTGATATAGAATTTAATCACTCTTATACTTAGATTTTCTGAAATTGTTGTATTGTCTGTCTAGGAAGCGACTTCAATCGATAATGAATGTTAATAAAGAATTTGTTCAATTTTTTTTCAAAATTTCCTGAATTAAATTTCTGTATTGTGCATCCAAGAGGTGAATTCAAGAAAGAGTTTTTTACTTATTTACTTACTTACTTACAATTTTTTCATAATGACATAATGACATATCCAACAACAGATGTTGATAAAGAATTTATTCATTCTGATACCTAGATTTTGTCAATGTTATCCCATACGTCTGACAATAGATGTATGCAAATTCCTTTTCTTACATCTCCGATGTTTTAATAGACATTCTAAACGTTTGATATGCTAGCTTACTCTAAAAATAATGAACACATAACAATGTAATGCATAATATATTTTTAATGAAATAACGCTATGTAGAATATTAATACAAAAATATATTATGATACATTATTAACATCAATGATTAACTTTGGACATTTTGAATCTGTTCCATAAAATAGTTCACCATGCTCTCTCTTGATATTGTAGCTATTGTCTTCTCTTAGTTCGTAATCAGTAGAATAATCATTATTCCATTTTGAGTCATACACAATTTTTACTGGTGTGTCATCAACAGTCTCAATATGCTTTTCGTCTTTGGTATTATTTGGTTCATTGACTGTTTGATCAATGGCAGTAACGTTTGCTGGTGCTTTGTTTTTCATCGATTCATCTTTATATTCCATAGTGATATTTTCTGCCAATGCCCATTTTTATTTTTCTGGCAATTTCACTGTCTATTATCACATTATTTTTACACAGGTAACAGTTTCGGCACGTAGACAAGATATGGTTTACGATATTAGTAGAAGAGTAGGCCTTTATTTTTTTGACCTTCCGTTGAATGCTAATACCCGAAAGCTGACGATTGGATGTATCAGTAGGTAATGTGTTACCTGCAACAGTAGCAAGGAGTTGTCCTCTATCATCAACGATTATTTTTATGTTGGCATTCTCTTTGAGTGCAATCATCTCTGGAGATCTCAATCTCGCATAACCACCAACATAAGAGTTGAATTTTTTCGGTATTCCAAAGAAATTTAATTCCTTACTGTCATGAAAATGCATGCATACATTTCCAATAGTGCTACCACTTGTACTTGTTTCATAGTTTAAATACTTCTCCTTGTCGGCATTCAATGCTACAATAACAAAGTCATGGGAACACACTTTATTAAAATGCTCCATCTTCACTTTTTTTTAAAGATATGACTTATGTGTTTATCGTTCCACTGCGTAAAAAATACTGATTTAATACATGCAATAGACTAGGTAGTGTCGATAACCGGACATAGAATACCAGTGGGAAAGCCACATCGTGTCTCTGAGCAACAATAGAGTACAATTTTTAGAGCCGTAAGCATATTTTGTTATTTTAAGATACGTACAAAAAAATAAAAAAATAAATAAAGTTGAATAATTTCGAAGTTTAAAAAAAATAGTTTGTTTTTTATGAAAAAAAATTGAATTAGAACCATCAGTCCTCATCATTATGAGTCTCCAAAACTGGACTTAAGTTTCACATTTGAACTAGAGAATTGTATTTTCCATAATTTGCTTACAAAAAAAACTAGAGTTTACGGTCAAAACCCTTATTAGCTCAGATTTTACGGAAATAGTTTTATTTTTCGATCCAAAAATGGACTTAAGTTTCACATTTGAACCAGAGAATTGTATTTTCCACAATTTTCTTACAAAAAACTAGAGTTTACGGTCAAAAACCCTTATTAGCTCAGATTTTACGGAAATAGTTTTATTTTTCGAACCAAAATGGACTTAAGTTTCACATTTGAACCAGATAATTGTTTTTTCAACAATTTTCTTACAAAAAACTAGAGTTTACGGTCAAAAATCCTTATTAGCTCAGATTTTACAGAAATAGTTTATTTTTCGATCCAAAAATGGACTTAAGTTTCACATTTGAGCCAACGAATTGTATTTTCCATAATTTTCTTACAAAAAAAAACTAGAGTTTACGGCTAAAAACCCTTATTAGCTCAACCTTTACGGAAATAGTTTTGTTTTTCGATCCAAAAATAGACTTAAGTTTCACATTTGAACCAACGAATTGTATTTTCCATAATTTTCTTACAAAAAACTATAGTTTACGGTCAAAAACCCTTATTAGCTCAGATTTGACAGCAAAAGTTTCTTTTCGATCCATAACTGGACTTAAGTTTCACATTTGAACCAACGAATTGTATTTTCCATAATTTTCTTACAAAAAACTATAGTTTACGGTCAAAAACCCTTATTAGCTCAGATTTTACGGAAATAGTTTTATTTCTCGATCTAAAATGGACTTAAGTTTCACCTATGAGCCAACGAATTGTATTTTCCATAATTTTCTTACAAAAACTATAGTTTACGGTCCAAAACCCTTATTAGCTCAGATTTTACAGAAATAGTTTTGTTTTTCGATCCAAAAATAGACTTAAGTTTCACATTTGAACCAACGAATTGTATTTTCCATAATTTTCTTACAAAAAACTAGAGTTTACGGTCAAAAACCCTTATTAGTTCAGATTTTACGGAAATAGTTTTATTTTTCGATCCAAAATGGACTTAAGTTTCACATTTGAATCAGAGAATTGTATTTTCCATAATTTTATTACAAAAAACTAGAGTTTACGGTCATAAACCCTTATTAGCTCAGATTTTAGGCTAGCACTTCGCCCCCACATTATCACACTATAACTACACTAAGACACCCCTCTGTCATCGACCCATCTCCCCCAAAACACTTTTCAGCCATTTCTAGTTAAAAATTTTATTTCAACTCATTCATTCGGGTTTTTCGTAAGCAATTCGCCCCCCTCTATCACACTATAACTACGCTAAGACATCCTTCTGCCATCAACCCTTCTCCCCCAAAACACTTTTCAGCCATTTCTCGTTAAAATTTTATTTTCAAGTCATCCACTCGGGTTTTTTGTAAGCAATACGCCCCCCAAACTATCACACTATAACTATTCTATGACAGCCGGCTGCCATCGCACTGTGTCCCCCCAAAAATATTTTTTCAGAGATTTCTAGTTAAAAATGTTATTTCAACTCATTCATTTGGGTTTTTCGCTAGCAATTCGCCCCCCACTATCACACTATAGCTACGCTAAGACACCCCTCTGTCATCGACTCATCTCCCCCAAAACACTTTTCAGCCATTTCTAGTTAAAAATTTTATTTCAACTCATTCATTTGGGTTTTTCGTTAGCAATTCGCTCCCCACTATCACACTATAACTACGCTAAGACATCCTTCTGCCGTCAACCTATCTCCCCCAAAATACTTTTCAGCCATTTTTCGTTTAAAATTTTATTTTCAAGTCCTCCACTCGGGTTTTTTGTAAGCAATACGCCCCCAAACTATCACACTATAACTACTCTATGACAGCCGGCTGCCATCGCACTATCTCCCCCCAAAAATATTTTTTCAGAGATTTCTAGTTAAAAATGTTATTTCAACTCATTCATTTGGGTTTTTCGCTAGCAATTCGCCCCCCCCCCCACTATCACACTATAACTACGCTAAGACACCCCTCTGTCATCGACCCATCTCCCCCAAAACACTTTTCAGCCATTTCTAGTTGAAAATTTTATTTCAACTCATTCATTTGGGTTTTTCACTAGCAATTCGCCCCCCACTATCACACTATAACTACGCTAAGACATCCTTCTGCCATCAACTCTTTTCCCCCAAAACACTTTTCAGCCATTTCTCGTTAAAAATTTTATTTCAACTCATTCATTTGGGTTTTTTGCTAGCAATTCGCCCCCCACTATCACACTATAACTACGCTAAGACACCCCTCTGTCATCGACCCATCTCCCCCAAAACACTTTTCAGCCATTTCTAGTTAAAAATTTTATTTCAACTCATTCATTTGGGTTTTTCGCTAGCAATTCGCCCCCCACTATCACACTATAACTACGCTAAGACATCCTTCTGCCATCAACCCATCTCCCCCAAAACACTTTTCAGCCATTTCTCGTTAAAAATTTTATTTTCAAGTCATCCACTCGGGTTTTTTGTAGGCAATACACCCCCAAACTATCACACTATAACTACTCTATGACAGCCGGCTGCCATCGCACTATCTCCCCCCAAAAATATTTTTTCAGAGATTTCTAGTTAAAAATGTTATTTCAACTCATTCATTTGGGTTTTTCGCTAGCAATTCGCCCCCCACTATCACACTATAACTACGCTAAGACACCCCTCTGTCATCGACCCATCTCCCCCAAAACACTTTTCATCCATTTCTAGTTAAAAATTTTATTTCAAATCATTCATTCGGGTTTTTTCGCAAGCAATTCGGCCCAGAGTACAGCACTATAAGTACTCTAAGACACCCCGCTGCCATCACCCCACCACTTGTGTATTATACAGAACACATCGAAGAAGTAAAGCTATCCGTTATTAAAATTCTTTTCTTGCCATCTACATCTCTCTTAGTATCAACTTTTTAGTATACTATAACGTTAAACTCTATTTTAAATTGACAACACTGTTCAAACGCCACTTGTGTATTATACAGAACTCGTCGAAGAAGTAAAGCTAGGTCAACTCATAAGACCATTTTATCATCGTTAACCATTTCCATACATTGATATTGTTCCAAATTTATAATAAATAAGCTATGAATTAACAACCCCGAGGGGTTACCTTAACTGATAATCACCAATTCGCAAATGCTATACCCTTTTTTCTCCACCTTCATACGATCCAATTCGTAAATGTTATCTAGCTCTGTTTTTTCCCTATTATTCAATTAATATCGTTCGTATAGTCCAATTCGCAAATGCTATACCCTTTTTTTCTCCACCTTCATACGATCCAATTCGCAAATGCTATCTACCGACACATTCATAACAAACTATCCTTGACTAAAGGCAATTGTCTAAAAAAATCAGAAACCACTCTTGATAGCACATACTTCAAAGAAATGGAACAGTGGATAATGCATGGATGATAGACAGCTTTTCCTACAAAATCATTCCTAAATACGCAATTTGACAATTTGTAGTTTTCGATTTAAAAAAAACAATTATACTCTCAAAACATATTTGACCACTTTATAGGTAAAGGATCGCTCGCTTTTTACAATGTGCACGTCAAACTGTAGTGTATATTCTTGTATATGCTAGAGATAAGACAAATTACGCAATCACTCGTGAAAGTACTAGATAGCTTACTACTAATGTAAACAAATTAGTTTTAAAATAGAATCAATTTTTCTGCTATACAAGAAGTAATGACGTCTCCTTATAATATAAGTAGTTGTTAGAACATAGCTTAAAAAGTAATAAGATGTCTCCTAAGCGAGGTATACGTAAAATTTGAAAAAGCAGTTTTACACAAACAACAGAGATGGTATCTGGAAAAGAGATAAGCAAAGTTCCACAGACCAGGCGTATCGAGAAGTTAAAATTGAGAGGCTTAAGGAGCGTTATCATAATGATGAAGATTATAGAAAAGCAATAGTTGAGGGAGCCAAACAAAAGTTCAATGAGCAATATGATAATGATGAATATTACCGAAACAAATATAAGAAAAAGAAAAGCAAAGGTACTCAACAGACCAGGCGTATCGAGAAGTTAAAATTGAGAGCCTCAAGAAGCGTTATCATAATGATAAAGAATATAGAAAAACAGTAATTGAGGGAGCCAAACAAAAGTTTAAGGAGTGATATCATAATGATGAACATTACCGGAACACATATAAGAAAAAAAAGCTACCAAACACTGGGGTGACAAAAGCTACAATGGAAAAATTAAAACTTCTGCGAGGTTGTACCAAAGAACGCATAAGGACAAAGTTTAAAATTACGTTCAGAAGTTCAAGAAGATGGCAAATATGCAGGCTGATCTTCGTAAATTGAGAAACATTTTACGAATGTTTACATTATCTAAAACTAAGCCAACAGTTGCAGACAAATAAGCCAACAGTTGCAAGTAAAACTAAGCCATTAGCTGCGGGTACAACTAAACCAAAAAGCTGCAGACAATTAAGCCAACAGTTGCATCTAAAACTAAGTTTGCTGCAGACAATTAAGCCAACAGTTGCAAGGAAAACTAAGCCATTAGTTGCGGGTACAACTAAACCAAAATCTGTAGACAATTAAGCCAACAGTTGCATCTAAAACTAAGCCAACAGTTGCAGACAATTAAGCCAACAGTTGCAAGGAAAACTAAGCCATTAGCTGCGGGTGCAACCAAACCAAAAGCTGCAGACAATTAAGCCAACAGTTGCATCTAAAACTAAGCCAACAGTTGCAGACAATTAAGCCAACAGTTGCAAGGAAAACTAAGCCATTAGCTGCGGGTATAACTAAACCAAAAGCTGCAGACAATTAAGCCAACAGTTGCATCTAAAACTAAGCCAACAGTTGCAGACAATTAAGCCAACAGTTACAAATAAAACTAAGCCATTAGCTGCAGGTAAAACTAAACCAAAAGCTGCAGCCACTTAAGCCAACAGTTGCATCTAAAATTAATCCATTGGGTGTGGGTACAACTAAACCAAAAGCTGCAGATAGTTAAGCCAATAGTTTCATCTAAAACTGAGCCAACAGCTGCAAAGACCATTAGGTCAACAGTTGCAATAAAACTAAGCCATTAGCTGCATGTAAAACTAAATGATCCAACAATTCAGACATAGCAGCTATGCTAAGTCTGATTTAGCCGAAAGAAAGACATCTAGGGTTTTATCTACCTCTTGAGCAATGAATCTTATAAAAGGGTTGCATAGCTCACCATTTCTTATGGGTTCAAAATATTGACTCTTTTTCGTTTCTTCTATTATCACGAGTGGATATTTTTCCTTCATCAGAATTAACTTCATGAGTAGCCTAGATACTCTTCCGTTACCGTCAATAAATGGGTGGATGAACACCAACTTAAAATGAGCGTACTTAATGGGATGTAGTCTTCTGGCATCATTTGTGTTGAGCCAGTTGAAAGATCAATCATGAAAGAATTTACTTCTTGAGGAGATGGAGGCTTATGATCATTAATATACACCTGCTAACGACGATAAGCTCCAGTCTCCTTTGGATTTACCAATCCCAACACATGGTCATGCAATTTTAAAATTAGAGCTTCCGAAATTTTTTCTTCTTTTTTGAGCATGAGTACCTCGTAGATAATTTACAGCGTTTACAATATAAGACGACGAATAACCTAACCTAGCTTTACCTAGCATAACCTAATTTAACCTAACGTAAATTAACCTAACTTACCTTAAACTAACCTAACTTAACCTAACCTAGCCTAACTAAGCCTATAATAAGACAACTAAGGTCTCTTCAAGTAGGGTTTCTTTAGCACTTTCAGCCACTTCCTTCACATTAGATTGACTCGTCAGTTCCTCTGATTCTCTCTGCGGCTCCTTGATACTGATCATTAATTTTGAAAATTATTCTCTTACACTGCCAATGCATTTTTCAGCAACAATACCAAAATTATCCAGAACCAGCACATTCTTCTTCTTTTCCAAGTAATATATTACTCCCACAACGGCAGCAGTGCAAAATACTGGGGTTTTCAAATTACTTATAACATTCATTCTATAGCGATTAGGTACATTTTGATTTCTATCAAACAGCTTGTTATTTTCGTTTAAAACAGTTTAAAATTGAAAAATTGTAAAAAATTTGCTTTGTGTTCGCTGAAAAACAATTTACAAGAAAATGAAGTCCATTAACAATGAACTTTCCATTGTATTGGTTTTCTGTTAAATTTTAGCTTATAAAAGTAAAATTTGAATCCCGCGAATTAAAAGAAAAATTTTCAAACAATGAAAAAGTAACGCGTCATTTTTGTTTTCAGAGATGGCTTATGCAAATAAATATTTCAATTTTTTTGCCTTCTTCAAAGCATTGCTAAGTTTAGCTATTTAGTCGATAAAACTGAAGATAAACCGCACAGTCTAATGAACTAGGCTAAAGCACTTTATTTACTTATGATGTCATATACGCAGGGTATAACAAAGAACGAAATCTAAATTATGTCATGGTTGCAGCAGTTGTTGCAATGTAGCAAAAGGTGAATCACAGCTCATAGTAACAAAAAGTTGAAAACAAGTTTTGAAAAAAACTTCCTTATGAGACAAAATTTTCATCTAACACTAATTCAGGAATGGTAACTATTTTAATGTTTTAAGGGAGAAGCTCTAGCCCTTAGTTACTGAAACATTAAAATATAATGTATTTTTTAATTTAAAGAGCAATTTTGATAAATCAGGGTTGCAGTGGTAGCTGGCAACCTAGTAAGAGAGGATCACACCAGTAGTAACCTAAATGCTGGTTTGAACTGTACAAAACCTGTCAGACCACTTTCTGTAGTTCCACCCATTTCTTGACCAATCAGAGTTGTTTCCATGAACGCTACACCATATAAGGTTAGATGAATATCGTAGCTATGATGCCATAGCAACCAATCCATAGCAACCATATTCAATACAAGGAGTGATTTTCGTTATAGCTCATATTAGTAAGAGAATTGAATTCAGAGAGAGAACAGTTTGTTTTTTTATACTCTATTATTTGACAAGATATTAGCATAGAGAATGAGTGCTGTGTTTACGCTATTGGAGCTTGATGGTGGAGCAGGTAGCAGCAATGATACAAAGATGAGAGCACCAAACGTAGCAGTGGAATTGCATGAGGATCTCGACGAAACCTTGAATGGGATGATATGTATGCAAGATATGTGATGTCATTGAGCAAATTTAAATTTGGAGGAGTAGTTATGCTTTGCCGCAAAACTGGATATAGTGTATATATATAGACTTTAAGCTGCTTTAAATACACTAGTGATATATATTTAGGAGAATAATTTGTGTCAGTGATTATTATTCCTATTGTAATTATGTTTAATAAAAATGTTTCTAAATCGAAGATTTTTTGTAGTAGGTTAGCTTATATTCTTAATGTAGAAAAAGAATCCCAGTTAGTCTGAAATTGGTTTGTGACAGTGTTAGGACTGTAAATAAAAAATGGATGAATTTGAGAAAGAGAAAATTATACGGAATCTTGTATTTATTAAATGAAAAAAACAAGTTTTTGTAACTGAAAGTAAGGAGCGACATTAAAACTTAAAACGAACAGAAATTATTCCGTATATGAAAGGGGCTGTCCCCTCCTCAATCCCTCGCTCTTTACGCTGAAGTTTTTTATCGTTTAAAAAATAAAGTTGTGAGACAGAGTCAAACTTTAGCGTAAAGAGCAAGGCGTTGAGGAGGGGACAGCCCCTTTCATATACGGAATAGTTCCTTTGAATAGTTGAATTGAAAGGTTAGGTTAGGTTAGGTTAGGTTAGGTTAGGTTAACCTAACCTAACCTAGCTATCTTGAAAAAAGCGGTTATGTTATGAAAATTTTATTTTTGGAAGATGTTTCTATAGACTACAATATTTCCCGGGAAACTATTTTGAAGTAAATACCTCCACTGTTTCCCCACTATTTTTCTTGTTCTACTTTTAAGCAAAATTTCTTCTATACATTTCCAAGCATAATACGATCTTATTCACTTTTCAAAATAACATTGTTAGAAAATTACGCTGAACAAAGCTGATTCTCCGAGTAAATGAAAACGTTGGTAAAGCGTTGTGTATGCAGCCAAACTAGACAAGAAACAATTAGACACCGTTTTCACAGATATCTAGGGGGCAATTTTGACTAAGGTTATCCTAGTACTTGTTGATTTTAATCAATTATTTACCATATTTTAAGAATGTTTCATATTTTTAATATTTTATAGGGCTTAGGGGGGGGTGTCTTGATATCCTAATGTTTCTCTTCCAGTACTAACAGAAAAAGCTACAAGACGAAGCTTTTAGCACATAATCTATCTATGGTAAAAAATCAAGCGGCGCAAAATTTATCATTTTTCTCAGATATTTTGGATGAAACCAAAAAATGTGTTTTCGGATGAAAATACCCTAAAACAGGAATTTTCCCTAATTCTGAGAGGACACACATAAAAGAGGCACATGTCCCCCATCCCCCAATTGACATGACTGTTATTAATTAAAGTAAAACAGAAAACATCACCACTTTCATTTTCCAGCTCTCCTGCTAATATTTATATCCTGCTACATATTCGTATCTTTCCTTAAGGTTGGATCTTTTTCGTATCTTGCAGTTTCCATATATCAACGAAAAAAGACAATTTTGATATTATTCCATAGATCACAATTAACTATATTCATTCGCCATATATTTTTTAAATTTGGCGTACAAGGTATCTTAGATTGGAAATACTTTGAAGACATGTCAAAAATCAAGGTGAAAATATTCAGAGAATATTTAGGTCGATGTTGAACTAAACCCGAACCCAATATATACATGCAAGCAAACACATACACAAACACACACACACACACACACACACACACACACACACACACACACACACACACACACACACACACACACACACACACACACAAACACACACACACACATAAACACACACACACACACACTTACGATCATTATTTTTAGGGTACGCTAGCACGTCAACGATTAGAATATCTGTTAAAAATTCGGAGATGTTATAAAAAGAATTTACAGAGACAAAGATACTATTAGCAGATTCATAAGTCTGTTAATAGATGACTGAGTATCAAAAATTAATAAAAAAAAGAAGTACTTTTGCATAGGACAAATTCAACTACACAGGTATGCAAATTTTCTGTAACTTACTTCTAATGTTATATTTGTTTGAGTCACAGAAATTTTTTTTTCATAAAGGATATTTGGCAATTTCGACTTAGGATATACTAACATTTAAGGATTTAAGCAATTATTTACAGCAATTATTTACATAATTTAACATTTGTTTCATATTTTTTAATTTATGTGCCTACATTAATTGTAATATATGCTTGCTCATAGACACCACGCGGCTGTCGCAATGGTACTCTATGGCTAGTTATCGACATTAACTATTTTATTGTATGTATTAAATCAGTAATTTTCAAACATTGGAAGGACAAACACCTGCATCCTATTTTTTTTTAAGTGAAAATGAATTATTCTAAGAAAGTCTATTGTATTTGTTAGAGTGGCGGAAACGTTACATATTTATTTAATTTAAGCCTTTTTAGAGACATGCAAAAACGTTAGGTTTATTTAAGCTCACTTAGCGCGCTAAGTGAACTTAAATAAACCTAACCTTTTTGCATGTCTCTCTCACTATACCCGTGTGTCTGAGCGATTGTGCTATCATCTATAAGTATAGGTGTAAAGTTGCATCTATAACCATAGGTGTAAAGATGGCAGCAGTTGAAGTAGTGAAAAGGTGTCGCCTCCCTTAATTTTCACCTTGATTTTTTAAATGTTTTCAAAGTATTTTCAATCTAAGATACCACGTACGCCAAATTTTAAAAATCTAATTTGGCGAATCAATAGAGTTGATTGTAATCTATGGAATATTAAAAAGACAATCAAAATTGTCTTTTTTCGTTGATATATGGAAACTGCAAGATACAAAAAATTGCTCAGGGAACATAAACCTTAAGGAATGATACGAATACGTAACATGATATAAATATTAGCAGGAGAGTTGGAAAATGAAAGTGGTGATGTTTTCTGTCTTACTTTGATTAATAACAATCACGTCAATTGGGGGTGGGGATATTTGCCTCCTTAATGTGTGTCCTCTCTGAATTAGGGAAAATTCCTGTTTTAGGGTATTTTCATTCGGAATCGCCTTTTGGTATTTTCATCAAACATATCTGAGAAAACCAATAAATTTTGCGTCGCTTGATTTCACTCCACCCCCTCCCTAAATTTCGTGAACCATCTTCCATTGATTAATAGTAAGCGGCTGTTTGAAAGAGTAAGATAATTTTGCGGCCCTAGAAATCATTAACCATAAATAGATTATGCGTTAAAAGAATCGTCTTATAGCTTTTTCTATTAGTACAAGAAGAGAAACATTAGAATCTCAAAACATCGCCCCCCTAAGCCCTATAAAATATTAAAAGTTTGAAACAAATGTTAAAATATGGTAAATAATTGTTTAAAATCGACAAGTGTTAGGATAATCTTAGTTAAAATTGCCCCCTAGATGTGTGAATCTCATAACATTGGTCCCCTAGGCCCTAAAAAATATTAAAAATATGAAACAAATGTTAAAATATGGTAAATAATTGTTTAAAATCGACAAGTACTAGGATAACCTTAGTCAAAATTGCTCCCTAAATGTGTGTGAAAACGTTGTCTAATTGTTTCTTGTCTAGTTTGGTTGCATGCACAACGCTTTACCAGCGTTTTCATTTACACGGAGAATCAGCTTTGTTCAGCATAATTTTCTAACAATGTTATTTTGAAAAGTGAATAAGATCGTATTATAATTGGAATGCCATAGAAGAAATTTTGCTGAAAAGTGAAGCACGAAAAATAGTGGGGAAACAGTGGATCTATGCACTTTCAATTGTGACGTATGCAAGCAAAGTTTTAGTCGCAAGAGAACTCTTGCAATGCACATGACAACCCAAGCCGGTGAAAAGCCATTCAATTGCGACGTATGCAAGCAAAGTTTTAGTCGCAAGGATTATCTTGCCATACACATGAGAACCACCGGTGAAAAACCATTCAAGGGTGACGTATGCAAGCAAAGTTTTAGTCGCAATAATGCTCTTGCCTTACACATGAGTACCCACACCGGTGAAATGCCATTCAATTGTGACGTATGCAATCAAAGTTTTAGTCGCAAGAGAACTCTTGCAATGCACATGACAACCCAAGCCGGTGAAAAGCCATTCAATTGTGACGTATGCAATCAAAGTTTTAGTCGCAAGAATAATCTTGCCATGCACATGAGAACCCACACCGGCGAAAATTCATTCAAATGTAACATGCAAGCACAGTTTTAATGACAAGAGTTGTCTTGCCATACACATATGGGATCATGGGCACCCATAAGCTGAATTCCAGGGGGGCAAACCTCGTCTACTTGGCACTTATAGTGCTATATAATGAAAATTTCAGAACAAAAATATAAAAATAAGGCAACATCATTCAGCCAAGGGGCTGAATGATCTGGCCCCCCTTATGGGCGCCCATGTATGGGATAGACATGACGTGTGAATATGCCAATAATAAAAAGTAAAACTTAACTTCATAGTTTGAATAAGACATGTCCAGACATTAAAAAAAAACCAGGATTTTAAGGGGGCCGGCCTGAAGCCACCTTATCTTTGCCAGGAAGCATATTGTAAATTAAAATTATTTTAGCTTCAATGATTAAGCAAGCCTTTGATCGTGCGATCATTTTTGCAAATGAAACTTATCAGACCAATCGGTTTCTAAAGGACTGTACTGAAACTAAGCTATAGAATACAAATATCTCACAAGCAGACATTTTTGATGAAAATTTAGATTTTTCTTTGATAAACTTGTTTTTCGCAAATTTTTTAAATTAATCCAATGAAAAAGACTATGTCAATAAAAGGAACAGAAATTGATTTAAATTTTTTTCCCAAAACAAGCTTTTCAAAGAAAAGTAAACAACTAAACTAAAACAAAAATGACCAGAAATAAACCAAACAATTTTGCAAGCGTAAAACCACCAAAAATATAGCCATCAATAAATAAATGAAACCCAAACTGAACAGAAATTACAATAAATAACCAAGTCAAACTAAAAATTAGCAGAAACTAAGATGAGTGGGGCTGACGCCCCCCCCATCCCTTCTGAAGACCAGAACATAATTCACGCTTTACTCAAAACAAAATGTATTTTAAATGTTTTGACTTTTTTAACTTTAATAAATCCAAAATTACAAGGACTTAAAGGAATAA
Organism: Artemia sinica; assembly: GCA_027921565.1. Classification (NCBI taxonomy): domain Eukaryota; kingdom Metazoa; phylum Arthropoda; class Branchiopoda; order Anostraca; family Artemiidae; genus Artemia; species Artemia sinica. The sequence continues at coordinate 18,201,068 of CM051275.1, forward strand.
ATATTCGTATATGTATATTAAACTGTTAATCCACATTCATTTGTTGTTTTGTTCAATAATCTAGGTTATAATGTGTTTTTTTTTACATTATGAGAAATATGAACATTCAGCTCAAAATAAGGATTGTTTTCATTAAAGAACAAATTATGTTCTGGCTAGCATTTCTACATAGCATTTCTTTGGCATAATTTATGCAAGTTCAGAAAATGAGTTCTTGAGAGTCAGGTTCTTATATTTGCTTGCCCGGATCCAAAATAATTTTTATTCCTTTTCTTGCAAGGCCGTACCTAGGATTTTTTTTTGGAGGGAGTTTTACTAAAAAAAAAATTGGGCGGGGGGGGGGGGGGGGTACACAAAAAAAAACTAAAAAAAACGCATACAAAATTTGTTTATGTCCATTTATGTTACGTTTTTACGAGTCGGACAAACATTTCGGGGGGAGGGGTTCAAACCCCCTGACCCCCCTGGATACGACCTTGTTTTCTTGTCTTTTTTTCTTTTCTTTTTTACAGAACTCGATTCCCTATTAACGTTCAAATCCTAAGGACTTTAAAAAATTCAGAATAACAAACTTGTTGTACCAATACACCACTCATATTCATCATAGACAAACTTGTCACAGGAAATAAAGGTTTTTACCTGCATTATTACCATGGTTTTAATCTTACTCATTTTTAAAACAACAGCAAAGTTTGATAATTTAGCAATCAGGGGACGAAATTAGAAAAAAAAATCGTCTTCTTGCTTCTTGTTAACATTGGTCCCAACCAGAGTATGTGCTCTGGGTCTGATACACATCAAATCAGGCACAATAGTTTTACTCCCAGTGATTTTTTTTAACATTATCTTACCTCTAAGGTAAATAGGGGAGTTTTTGTTGTGTATTATTTTCTTCCTTTTTTCCAATACTAATATCTGGCTTTGGAACGATAGCAGATTAAATGGTGTAAGCATCCCAAACTTGATTGAGTCATGAGGAGCCAAAAGTACGTCCTGCTGTGCCAGGAACATACATAATTTTTTAACGGAGAGGAAGGACAATAATAACCTTTTCTTGTTATTTTGAACCAAAAAAAGGCCCAGAAATTCAGCAAAATCTAAATTCCGGAGGGGGTAAGCCCTCCCACTGGTCGTATCCCTGTGCTATGCATTCTGATCACAAAATGAAGAGCCTGACACTTTCAAATTTGATTGAGCCATAATTTTTTCTTATCAGGGCCGTATTCAGGGGGGGGGGGGTTACCAGGCTTGAATTCATCCCTTCCCCGAAATTTGTGTCCGACTGTATTTTGTAAAGTTCTTTTGTAGTACCTCCTTCCACTGGAACAAAAATAGCCTCCCCCCTAAAAAATTCCTGGATACGGTCTTGCTGCATGGGCGTAGACAGCATCTTGTCTACAGGGGTGCATCTGATTCTGTGATGGAGGGAGGGGGCTTATAAATGCTTCCCGAGGTCTTTTGAATATAGGTCTTTAAAAACTCGTCATTCTATATTAAGCTAAAACTCGGTCTTTAGAATATTCTATGTTCTACTTTTAGTATTATAATGTATACTATAATATAATAGACCCAGTATCCTACTTCCAATTTCCAGAAAACATAAACCTTATAATAGTGATGTGACACAAATTACATTAAGGTTAGATAACAGCTTCTTGTTCAAAGAATCCAATTGAAAAGTCTAAAGTTGGGCAAAATTACAAATCAAAATTGGTATAGGGGATATTGACCCACATTTAGCCAAAGCAAATTGTCCCAATAGAAAAACCTGTGGGGACTTCTGGAGGATTATAAAAGCTCTGACATCAGGTAGAAGTGTATGTTTTAGAAATGTCTGGCCTTGATTAATAAAAAGTGATTCTATCCTTTATTTTTTTTTTTATTAAAAAAGGCACTAGAACTTTTAATTTCTGTTCAAATAGGCCCTCTCGCAAAATTCTAGGACCTCTGGATCGATACGATCACCCCTGGGGAAAAAAAGCAAATAAATACGCATCCGTGATCTTTCTTCTGGCAAAAAATACAAAATTCTACATTTTCGCAGATAGGGGCTTGAAACATCTACAGTAAGGTTCTCTGATACGCTGAATCTGATGGTGTGATTTTCATTAAGATTCTATGACTTTTAGGGTTTTTTTGCCTTTTTTTTAAATCAAGCAAATTTTCTCAGGCTCGTAACTTTTAATGGATATGAGTAAAACTTGATGAAACTTATATAATTAAAATCAGTATAAAAATCCCATTCTTTTGATGTATCTATGGATATTAACATTCCGTTTTTTAGAGTTTCGGTTACTATTGAGACGAGCCGCTCTTACTATGCAGTTTGTTACCATGAACTGTTTGATACTTTTACCAGAAATATCAGATTGGATCACGTTTTATAGTGATTAAAGCTGGAATTTAGCTCAAATTTTATCTGAAGGCTTATGCCTTATTATGAATACTAGAAAAGCCGTACTCACGTTTTAGTGTCTTATTATTTGCCTATCTTTTGGCAGCTTCCGAGACTTGCCGTCTTTACCGGTTTCCTGTTAGCATTGTTTCATCCCGCAGGATGTCAAACTCTCACGTTCGGCAACAATACCCAGGGTAGGTACGGCATGCCGTACCAAGGCGTCTGAAAGTGAGCTATCCTTGTAAACGCTGTGTAAACAGTATATTTTGAGGTTGAAGGCAAGCTCAAAACCCAAAACTTAATCAATTCTGGTGTTGTCCAATACTGTCAGACCAGTAGGTGAACTGAAATCCTATTTTTTGCTGTTAAATTTCATTTAATATAAAATGCTTAAAAGTAAACCAGAAGAGAAAAGAAATAAAGATGTCTGGAATCCAGAAGAAAAGAAAACAGCAGTTATTTCTGTCTTAATTGACAAAAAGTCAGTCGGATTCTCTGGAAGTGTCTCTAGAGGAACGCTACAAGACTACATGAAAAAATGTTGAGAAGCTGAATATCCCTCTACAAAGTCTGGACTTGAGTTTCTTTACATCTTGTTACAGCACATGATAAATACTTACAGAGGAACAAGACGAGGACTAGCAACTTACTTGAAAACGATACCTGATATGCACTTCGACTGTACTCCCCTATAAGCACGTAAATTTGCATACACTTATTCCGTTATTAAGAGTATAAAAGTGGAGGAATTGCAGGTAAAAATTGGTACCAGGGCTTAATAAATCGTCTAAGGCTCTATCAGTAAGAACCCCAGAAAGTACAAGCTTATGACGGACAACTACTTTCAACCTTTACTGTGTAGGAGCTTTCTTTAACAAACTGGAGTGGAGTCTAGATAAACACATGTTCAGACCACAAGACATTTGGAATGTTGAAGAATCAGGTCTGAAGACATGCACAAACCTGGTAAGATCATTGCACATCGAGGCCAGAAGCAAATAGGGAAGGTAATATCAGCAGAAAGAGTTCAGTTGACCACGATTTGTGCTGGTGTTAATTAATTGGAAATACAGTCCCTCCTCTACTTTTTCCCCAAGGAAAATAGAGTCCAGGAATTTTACTCAAGGGAGGCTTACCAGGAACCACCATGATCGACTCAGAAAATGCTTCTGGCTGGATGACTGCCTCTCATTCATTGTTTTACTTGCAGCATTTTATCAATCAAGTCAAACTCTCCAAACAGTCATCTGTACTTCTGAAAATAGACGACCAGATCAGCCGATACACCATTGAATTGCTTGGTCTAGCTGAAAATAATGGTGTTGTACTTTTAAATGTCCATCCCCATACTACTCACAAACTACAGCCTCTGGAAAGGATAGTCATGAGGCGCCTTAAGGCCACCTACAACCAAGAAGCCGCAAGTTCTATGAATGCCCAATATAAAACTATATCACTGTATAACATTACTGAGCTGCTGGGGAAAGCATATCCAAAGGCTTTCACTCCTGAAAATATAATCCGTCGAATCAGAACAAGTGGGGTCTACCCCACTAACCGAGATGTCGTCAAGGATAAGGAGATCCTCTCGTCATGTGTCTCAGACTGAATGCCTACCACATCTAGTGAAGCACTTACCAGGTATGCTTCTATGCTCAGTGCAGGTTCAGTTTGACATTTAGACTCCTTCTTTAACATAGACCCCAAAACAAACGGAGCACAGGCTCTGTCTCTAAATGAGAAGCAAAGGTCAGGATATGATTCGTTAAAAGAGCTTATTCATTCAAACCCCTTTTCAAAAGGCTCACATGAAAAATCGACAGAAGAAAAAAAAAATCAGAAGTGCTCACTGACACCCCTGTGAAAGAACGCATTACTGCTGGGAAAAAAGCTGTATCTTCCAAGAAAGTCCTAGTCCTGGAAAGGAAGAAAGTCAGAGAAGTGAAAAGGCTAAATGGCAAAAGGCATGTTTCTCGTAACAAGAGTTGCAGTTGGAATGATGAATATGACGTAGATGAACCTGTATAAAACAATTCTTCAGACTCCAGTGTGGATGTTGAAGACGAGCCCCCAACCAGCAACTTCCAATTTGAGACTGAGAATTTCAAGGCTGGTGACTACATACTGGTTTAGCTGAAGAGCAAGAAAGGGAATCCTGTGCACTATATTATCATTATTAAAAATTAGCAACTGAAGAACTTCATATCCATTTTCTGAAGTAGACTGGAGCAAGAGACTTTGCGCTAACCGATGACACGGATAGTGTCTTAAAGACAGACAGAAGTTGAAATGAAACTGCAACCACCGACAGGTAGGACACCAAGATTAGCGGATCGGCTTACTTTTGGTGTTATAAGTCAATTTATAATTTGAAATTAATACTCTTTAGTTGTTTTTTTGTTTTAACCTTACTGACATTCATCTGTAGTTTTTTATACTGACTATATTCTTTTTTAATTTTATAACCGAAAACCAAGTTTTAATGTTCCCCTGGCCACTTTTCTGTTTCTTTTGTCGGCCGAACCAGCCGACACTGGATTATGGTAATTATCTTTTTCAAGGATGATATTGAATGAATTACCTTTACTTTGGCATATTCAACAACCTTTTATCACTTGAATCAATTCCAGGAGAATTAAAAATGTCAAAACCTGCCAATCGTGGGCCATTCTCTTACTTATGTATCGGACCAAAATGTCCGATATGTTTATTTCCGGCTTTTTCAACCACTGAACATCCAACAGAAAAATTCCGACATATAAAAATTCTCATTAATATATAGTGTAAATTTGAAGTTCTAGGAGGGGGCGGCTGCCCTCCCCTGCCCTCTTCCCTACTTACATGTCTTGCTGCCCATTCTGGTCTCAAGAGATGGAATGAAGATTCATTTGTCTAGTTGTAACGGTTTGACATTACCACTCATAAAGTTAGGTAACTTAACATACAATAATTGTTCTAGGTTTTGTCAGCTAACAATAATTCACCAATAAAATACAAGTTTGAATTTTTAAGAACCTTACGTAGCCAAAGTGGCTAAATTCCAATTTAGCCACTGAAACGCGGCTTTCACACTACGCACGTCATTTTCTTGGCTAAGGGCTTAAGTTAAGCTGTACTAAGCGTAATCTTTCACAATTGAACAATTCCTTTCACACTAGGATAAGGCGAAACTCCATAAAACCACCATAGCCATCGTCTAAAATCCTCATATTCATCATAAGCAAACTATACACATATTAAAATGAGTGGTGGACATCCAATATCTGACCAAGGTCGAAAGAAAAATTTATTTTCAAAATGTATTAACTGCTCTCCCAGAAACTCCATTTTATGGATACTATATTGATTCTTCCATATCGTAAATAAACTTGTTTGAAATGAAATTTCAGGTGGAATTAGTCTACTTCGCGCTCCCTGCAATGCGGACAAGATTTCTTCCATAAGATCACATAACGTAACGCAAAGTCTCAAGTGTGAAACATTCTACGGTGTAGTGTAAAAGAAAAAAAATACTTTATCTTTCTACTTATCACTTACTATTTCGGAAACTTTTTTTCCACACGTACCATTAAACATTCTGAGCGGCAAAGTCGCGGGAAACTACCTTAAATTTGTATCTCATCAGGTTTAATCAAAGTATCTGCAACACCACCCATCTAGATACGATATATAGTACTTTACCCTTGACATACCGGGCTGGATAACCATCAGACACATGACTTTACAAATTGACTGATATTAAGTAACTTTCACACCTGGCTTGGCATGCAACAATGTGTCGGGTATGTTACTCAAAGCTCTAATTTGACTTATGATACGCGATTAAAATCGACACGGATGAAAAATGTGAATTGCCTTCAAAAAATGGAATTCATAATCATTATAAACCTATTTCAATTTTTAGCTGACTTTGACTCCTTTTATCAGGATTATAAGAACAGGCATATACAGGGGCGTAACTCCAGCATTGTGATTGGGAGGGGGGAGAGGGGTTTACATCCGGAGAGTCAAGGAGCATGGGCTATATAATAATTTTCTTCTCCAAATTATTGGGCCGGGCAACAGCACCCCATTGTCCCGCCCAAACGACACCACTGGGTAAATTTGTACAAATTTACTTTGGGGGAGAGGCGCAAAAAAACAAGACTTTAATAGAGTGGCTTATGAATATATATGCTTGATTAAAATTTCAAAAAGCGCCTTTAGAATTACAGTATTCTGCTTACTTATTGCTATTATTTGTTTAATTATTTTTAACGAAACTAGTCCTAAGATGTGTCTCCAGGCTATAATTTCGAGGGCACACTTCGACCTTCCTGACAGCCCAACTTCACTACAGCTGTTCATTTTCTTCTTTTGTTAGCACGTATTTTGACATACCCTAAATGCTTACTTATTATCTGTCAATCTAAAACATGTGCTTTCGAATTTATGATTCTTTATCGAAAACTGTAGTTTTTGCTCTCTCCATGAAAGCTTTCAATTTGACCTTTCGCACTTTGCACACCAGACGTAGATAAAACCTTTCTATTCGGAAAAAGATGCTACAGATTCGAAAAGAGTAAATCGATATAATAAACAGTCCAATATCACACTAAAAAGAACAAAAGCAAGATTTTTTTTAGTCACAAAACACCTTTGATAGTTACTCGTAACATTAAGTATGAAACTGAAAAATTCATTCCTTTGATAATGAAGGGTTATGGATGACCCCTCACCACCCTCAGAGAAAAATTCCGCCCTCTATGCGTGGCTAGGTCTGAACTCCTTTCATTTTGTGCTGTGAACGAGATTTTTGAGTAGGAGATTTTTGAGTAGATTTTAGAAAAGATGAGATGGATGTAGAAAAGAACAAAATTTTCGCTTGAAGTCTAACAAAACTAGCAAAAAATGGCTTTTGGGGCTCTTTAAGCATCCCTAGGGTAAAACCGTGTCAAAGCCTATATTTAATGAATGGTACTCCGCAAGATGTCGACATCCTAGCCAGACCATTTTGAAAACAGGGAAAACAACATATTGTCATAGCATCGCCAATTAGCTGAAGAAATGAATAGCATCCTTTATCTTTTCTGAACATTCTTGTTTGTCTAACAATATGATTGAATCTTCAGAAGTTCACCAGATGAGGTCATGTTAGGTCACAGCTGAGCTTGGACAGACTTCCTGCGTAACCTTGAGCAACCTCGGTTTCATATATAATTTTATTTACGGAAGCTTCAAATGCAGCATATGTCTGCCCAGTAGTATTTATCTTACGCATTTTGCTAAAAGTGACAGAGGTCCCAACTATTTAGGAATTCTGGACACGGTTAATGATTCGTGAATTTATATTTTGTTGCCCAGTCTTAAAAATCAGATCTTACCAAGTAAAACAAGATTAAAAAGCAAATAAGGGTATGAAAAAATTACCTTCAGTCACTGTCAAAGTCATCCAGGGAGGGGAACTACGGAGTTTGAACACCCTCACCCCTTAAACTTTTGCCTGACTCATAAAAACGTAACAAACTGTATATCAAATTTTTTATGCAGTTTTAAAGTTTTTTGTGACCCCCCTCCCCGAACAAAATTCCTGGATACGCCCTTGGGGGTGGTTGAATGACCTAAAACTGGTTGCATCTATGAGGCTACTCCTAAATTCAAGTGACAATGCATAAGAATTTTAACAACAGCAAGGTCAAACAGTCCCTCCCCCAACGATGGAAATATTCCAACTCAATGTTAGTACTGCGGCAGACGTGGGGAACACCAAGGGAAGGGTAGAGCAGCCGAGTAAAATAAGCTTAAGATAAGCAATGGAAAAGTACACGAATTTAACTGGTTTTATTAATTGGATAAAAAAAAAGCGTTTTTCAAAACTAAGTAAAGAGTGGTTTTAAGCTAAAAACATATTTTAAGGCTTTTTTCTTTTAGAATTATCAGTATAAATAATAAAAATCATTAAGACTTCCAAGAAGTAATATCATTGTGTATTAAACAATCAGTCTACATGCATAGTTCTTCTCAGTAATCTTGATTATTACAGCAATTTCCTGACAAACAAAAACAACACTATTCAAAATGCAGCCCAAGCCGTTTTAGAGTGTTTAAGAAGGTAAGATGGAGAGTGGTGGCATCAGTGCTTCCACTATGTCGGATTTTTCCGACATTGTCGGATTTTCGGCCCTCTTGTCGTACAAAAAAATATCGTGTCGGACTTCGGAATTTTGTCGGATTTTCAGTAAAAAACGGATATTTTTTGGATTTGTGTATTTTTCTAGATTACTGGAGTCTCCAACTCCAATAAAAAAGGATTTTCAAACTAGTAAAATTAGAAGGCCAATTCTGTTAGGGATTTTCAGAAAGTCATTAGCGTTATTGGCGACAGTTTGACAAGATACAATTCTGGAAAATTTGCACATACTGTGCTTCAATCTGCTCTGATATTTCAGTTAATTTCAAGATCTGAGGAAAGTTAAGGTGAGACTTTTTTCCAATGCCAGTATAAGATTAGAAAGTCTATTGCCAACATAGTAGCCTACAGGAGAGCTAGGCCACCATGGTTTAGTGACACCATGTGCTTCACAGGTTCAGAATGTTTTAATATCTCAAAATGGCCTACTCAAAAGAAGAATGCAAGTTGAGTGTGGGTCTAGGTATGTAGATCGGTAAAAGACTGGTAATTATGGCACTCTTCTTGAAGTCAAGTTTAATTCTAACAGAGAAATTACCCAGAATTTGTCCAGAACTGATCTGCGAAGCACACTTGAACCATCGTAGCTATCCTGAGCAGCACTATGGCCACTCAGGACAGAATAAATGGATTCTGCACCAAGCAGGATAACCTACATGTAGCCTACATGTACCCTGCATGGGCTGCATGTGTCTGGAACCTGGGTACCTGGTTATGAAAGGAGAAAAAAAAGAGTTTTTCTGAGCAGTAGGCTATAGCTAACCAGTCAGGAACTCTACTATTTTACGATCATCACCCAGCCCAGGCAACTTCCTCTAATGAGAGAATCTGTCTCTTGTCAGTAATGCCCAAAGTGAAATTATTCCCAAGCACAGCTAACTTCCACTTAGGAGAAAAATTGGTAGATCTTCTCCTGAGTGGAAATTAGCTCTCTCGGGACTCTATCTCGTTTTGGGCATTCACTAAGTAGTAGCATATCCACTTATCAGGCAAAGTTGGCTCTATTGCGCGTTAGTCTCAAAAGAGTAGAGTTCCTGACTGGCTATAACTAGGGTATCCTACAAGGAAGGTTTAAAAGGTCAAGAGGGTTTCAATTTCCTTTAAGGCTACTCTGACTATCGTACAGTAGATTTACACACGCTTTTTCAGGTTGGTGTAGCCTGTGTCATAGATTAGTTTTGTTTTAATATATCAAAAAGTGTCATACGCTATATAATTCACATTCGTTTTTCTTTTCTTTTTTTTACTTTTGAGATCAAGAAAGCTACAATTATTCAGTCAAACTGTATTGAAAACAGCAATCCTATCATCTACGAGATTAATTCAATATCATCTACGCAATTATTCAATGTGCTTCACAGGTTCATCTTTTGCTAATATCTCTGTTAAAATGACATTCTGTTTTAAGAGGAGCAGCTTTCAACAGTGAAGAGACAGTGAATTTCTTTCTTTTTGAAGTAAAGCATACTTTATAGATCCTTTGCTGTAATACACTTATTACATTTTACTTATCAAGTCTGCTTGCAGGAAGTACCATTATGTCGGACAGCTCGTCATCTTCTGAAACTGACATTGAATATCTTAGTGGGGAAGAAAGGCGGAAAAGAAAGGGAGAAGAAAAAATCTCCTTCCCAAGAAATAAGGCTCAGAGGAAAAAAGCCAAATTCAGACACAGCTGGCTGAATGTCCCTGAATTTAAAGGGTGGCTTGCAAAGGACAAGTCTTCTGATGAAAAGGCTTTCTGTTCGTACTGCAGTCAGTCCTTGTGTTGTGCTAAATCCGAACTCCGAAAACATGCAAAGAGTGCGAAGCACAGTGAAAGTGTAAGGAAATTAGAAGCTTCAAGAAAGCTCACTACAAGGATTGATCATGTCCTTACCACAGGCAAAAACGAAGAAGAAAGCCTAAAGGCCAAGTTGGCTGCTTTCATTGTCGAAAACAATCTGCCTTTATGATTTATAGAAACTCTTGTACCTTTTCTGAAAAGTTTGCCACACAAGGCTGTTGTTGAAAAAATTAGGCTGGGCAAGCAAAATGTGACGAATGTGATCAGACAGGCATTAGGACCGCACTACGATGAAGTTCTGTGTGATCAGTTGAGATTGACGCCTTTTTCTATCATTATTGATGAAACAACTGATGTGGCAGTAAAAAAAACAACTTGCAATTGCAGTTTTGTTCTGCAATAAGGATTTCGAAGTAGAAGTCGACCTTCTAGATATGGTTGAGTTTTCCGACGGGAAGGCGGAAACTATTTTCAATCTGCTATGCAAAGTTCTTGAAGATAAAAATATACCTACGGAGAACTGGGTTGGGTTCTGTGCAGACACTTGCAATACTATGTTTGGGTGTGAGAACTCCGTTGTCAGCAGAATCAAAGAAAAATTCCCATCTGTGATGTGTGTCAAGTGCAGCAGCCATTCCATTCATTAGGTGGCTTCTTATGCTTGCAAACCATTGCCAAAGCAACTGGAAGATCTATGTCGGACTGTATACAATCACTTCAACATGAGTGCCAAAAGGCGCTCTGACTTTGAACTACATCAGCTATTTACTGACACCCCAGTCCTGAATGTGCTTGCCCCAGGTCAGACATGTTGGCTATCACTTCGGATGTGCGTTCAGCGACTATTGCAGAATTGGGATGCACTTTGTAGCTACTTTCAGTTAGTAGTAGCTGAAGATCCCACTCACGCAAACGACAGAGCATGGTAAGCCCTAAAGAATCCATTGCTTCGGATTCAGCTTGAGTTCCAGCTCTATGTACTGGAGCTGTTTACAGATTTTAATCTTCTTTTCCAAAGTGAAAAACCGTTGTTCCACAAAATAAAATTAGAGGTGGAGATACTCTTTAGAAAACTGGCCATGAATTTCATGAAGACCAGCTACGTCAGATCAACCTCGCCTTTGAATCTTGACCCCGACAACGCAAGTGAATACCTTGCAGTGGAAGATGTGTACTTGGGAGTTGCAGCTCACGAGTCTCTTCAGACCTTGCAATCAGACCCGAGTATAAAAGCAGATGAACGTGAAGTGAAAGTCATCTATGAATGTGCTCGGAAGTTGTATGTAGAGGCGGTGAAGCAAATCAAGCAGCGATTTTCATTTGAAGATGAACTGTTTACATTGTGCGAAATACTTGACCCTGTGAAAGCTTTGGATATCGGTGCTGTCACTCTTCTCCAAAAGATCCTTCAGTGGTATAAGGCACCATCGTGGGATGCACGAAAAATTATAGAAGAATGGCGGAGTCTACTGATCTTTGATCTTCCAGATGTGACAGAAGTCTGTGATTTCTGGCTCCATGTGGCTTCTTTGAAGACGCCAAATGGTACGCAGAGATTCCCCAACATAGTGGGAGTTGTGCAGTATCATTTGACCTTGCCGTTTTCGAACGCAGTTGTAGAGCGGTTCTTTTCTACATTGAAAGACGTGAAAACAGATCATAGGAATTCGCTCAAAAGTGTGACCCTTACCTCTATCATGCAGGCGAAGTCTGGCATGAAAAGAAAGAAACATGTATCCCGCGACTTAGAGGTCGATGCTCCCCTCTTAAAACGACTCAAGTGTGTTAGAGCAAACGCGACGGCAGACGAGTGCGTTCAGTCTAGTGGAACTGCAGCTTTAGTTTCAGTTAGGTGCAGATGAAAGACGTAAGAGGGTAAGGAGCATAAGTGAATGTTTAAGCTGTAAGTATCTCTCCTAAAAGAAAACAAAAATCGAAAACCCTGTTTTGCATTACTTTTCCACTGTTTCGGATGTCTCGTACACGGAGAAAATCGCCGGGCTGATCTTGAGAGCGGAAAAGAGATACATTTTCTTATGCCGCTACAATCAGGTTTACATCGCTCGTTTTGGCATAGTCCTATGGACTTGTGCAATCTACAAAGCAGCAGCTACAGCGTTTTTTTTGTTTTTTTTTCTTCTTTTGAATATGCGAAACTATGACCAAAGACTGCCATACTTGTTTACATTAATAGTCTGATTTTTGATACCAGTTTTCCAATAAATGAATACTCATGAGTAGCTAAGCATTTTTGAAATCGTCACCACGTTCGTCACCTTCGTAGAGAGCCTGTACTGGACTGGACCATTAGGCCCATAAGGTATAACACTGTCTAGAACATGGTCAAGATCGCCGCACAGCAGCCCAAACAGAAGTAGAAGTTTCTCTCGGTCATTTGATCCGATGGAAAAAAGGCAAAGCAGAAGGTAAAATAGTATGGAAAACAAAATAAACAGGCTTTTTTACGCCCAAGAGGGATGTTGGTTCACATTTCGGTTTTTCGTCTTCTTTTTTCTTCGTCGAAATTCCGAATTTGTTGCAACTTCTTTTTCTTCTTGAAGCGGTTGACGGCGTTTTGAAAACATAGTGTCTTGGCTAATGGTCCACGGCGTCTGAACCGCAAATAGCTGCGTCGTCAGCGCAAGGAATTTCTAGTGCGGCTGCGTGCTAAAAGAAGGGCCAAAAGGATGAAAGCGGGGGTAGTGGGATCAGATCGGGGAACTCAAAGGTGACTCACTGCATCCTTTTCAGCCTAACACAACAGCAAGCTGAAATTACCAATATCATTTGCAGAAAAAGACGTTTGAGAAACCATTTTGAGCCGTTTTGAAGGTCTATAAATAGTGTAGAAAATGAGAAGCTTCATTCTTGTAGTCGGACTTTTGTCAGATTTTTCGGTTCGAGTCGGACATTTTTCGGATTTCGGACCACCACGGTGTCGGAAAAATAGTCGGATTTTCTGTGATCGGGTGTCGGAATTTTCAGGATTTTCAAAAAGACGGAACAGAAATCTAGTAGGAACAAAGTGGAAGCACTGGGTGGCATCAGTCTTTTTTATTAACTTGAGGTGCTACTTTTCATGTTGTTGTGACGACAAATCAAAAACACACTGTTCGAAATAAAAGCTGCTTTCAGTAAAAAGCAAACAAAGATCTGTCTTTTAGAAGGCTTGGGGGACTTCGCCCCTACTCCTGTCAATTTCTCCTGTCTATTTCTTTTAAGTTTGAATCAACTATCCATCATCTTTGGATGATTCTTCTGTAAATATGTTGTATAGTATGCAGGGGCAGATCTAGAGCAAAGTCCGGGGGGGGGAGCAATGTGACAAGGGCGCCAATAAGCGAAATCTTGGGGGGCATTGTGACAAGGGTGCGAAGGATTGACCGACTTGACAAATTTATTTTAAAAAAAGATCTAAAAACAGAAAAAAAGGAATGAGGGCACCAGAAAAATCTTTAGGGGCCAGATTCCCCCCGCCCCCTCCTGGATCTGCCACTGATAGTATGGTGCCAATGACGTCTATACCTACAAAAGTAACTAAGATAACAGTTTCGCTAATTGTTAGTATTTTTTCTTCTTTGCCAATCCTTTGCAGTTGTGTATTGGTAAGCGACGTTTCAGATCACTCCCCTATTTTTTCGGAGTTACCCCATCCTGAACCTGCGTGTAGTAGAAATGTATCGCGGATGGGAATTTGTTATAGTCTGTCTGAAATGTATTTGAGCGTTTATATGTATGTTTCAGTGAAAAAGTGTGGTACCAAATTGAATCTGAGTCAGATTTCAAAACAAGTGTTGATTAATTTTATAATTCACTGAAAACTTTACTCCTCCAAATTCGGAACCCCTCATTTTTGCAGCAAATGCAAAAATTTGGAGCCTTTAAACCTTTGAATGACTCTCTATTTGCTCAAGAGCTGGAGTAGAGTTTAAAATGGAGTTTTTTTTCAAGTCCCTCACTTGGATATATATGTATTACAGGAGCCAAGGCCGTATCCAGGGGGGGGGGGGTACCCGGTTTGACCCCCCTCCCCCCCGTAATTGTTGACCGAGTCGAAAATTGGTAAAACCTTAGCAAAAATTAGTAACATTAGTCGAAAACCGAGTCGAAAATTAGTACCCCCCCCCCCCTCCGAACAAAAATCCTGGATCCGCTCTTGACAGGACCCTATTTAAGTTAATTATTTGCCGAGCAAAGTCAAGTTTTTGAGACCAGGTAAAGATGTAAGATAGACTTGGAAATTTTTTCATTTGGTCTTGAAACTAGGTCTTTCAATATCAGTTCTACCTGAAAATTTAGTAATCAATGGCTGTTGGGTATTCGGTAAAGAAGTTGTCGAAAAGTGAACTAGTGTCATGTGTCTCTGCTGTTTGGAAACCACAGCGGTGGCAAGGGCACCAATTCAAGAGGAATGGGAATATAAGGGGAATGGAGCAAAATATATTTTTTTAATCTAAGAATACAATTTTGCCGTTTTTCGATTTTTCAATGAAAATAGCCCAAAAGATATTTTCAATGAGAATACCAAAAAAGGTGTTTTCAAAAATCTAGGATGAATAAAAAATGGGAGGAAAATATCCTTCTTCTTCCCTCTCCCCAATGGCAACCCAGGATGACAGCTATTTTTCCAGTACCTTCTAAAATCAATGTCACCGGAGGCTATAACAGAGTTAAAATTTATAATATTTTCTTCTGACTATAGGGCAAGTCCCAGTGGCATCAATGGGGCATTTCCCGCCTAGATTTTCTCTCACTATACGTTTGAAAACACCTTTTTTCGGCATTTTATTGGAAAATGGCTTTTCGGAAATTCGTTATTGAAAAGGCTAAAAAAAAAAACAAGAAAATTGCCCCCCACTCCCCTTGAGTATGATAAATACATTTTGACCTCCCCCTAATTTCTGTGAATGTACGCCACTAGTAGTTCCTCAGTAGACCTAGATTATACTGGAGTTCATTTTACCAGCAATTCTTGCACCTTAAAGTGAGATTGTACAAGCTCCTTTTAATCTCGGTGTTTTCCAAGAAGTAATTAAAGTGCAGCGACAATATTTCTTTTCAAAGTTGGTTCAAGAAGCAACCCTTCGAATTATAGATCATACTTTTACCTGCTAGTATTCAGTAATGTTTTTGATAAGGCCATGTCTCTCGATATATACCATATAAACCTACCTTTCTACATAGAACCTCCCAGAATGAGTTGATGGACTTGCTTTCAGCAGAAGACAGAGAGAAGATCCTTGACGAATATTTAGATTCAAAATTTTATCTTAGCTTTCAGCCATAATCTACACTATGAGTTCAGAAGATACACTTAAAGAGAGACCATTAGCAAAGCTAATGTCAAAGCTGGGCAGGGTACAATGACAAAAAGTACTACAGAAAACCCTGTCTAGGAAATGAACTCCTGTGGATAAACTAGCTTCTCAGTCTTGTGACCAAGCAAGTGCAACGTTTTGTTCCACATTAATGTAGCCTAGGAGAAATTACAGGAATTTCTCAGTTTCCTGGCGCCTTATAATATTTATCAGGCCCACAGACTGAACAGTGTACTAGAGCATAGTTGCAATTCATGACTCTTGACAGCTGAGCTATTCAATATCCTTGAAGAAATGCATATGTTGTCCTTCTTATCTACAAAGCGTTTTGCCACTCATAAGGGAACCAATCTTTCATTGAAAACACCCCCAATCCTTATAACTTATCATGGACTTGGTAGACTGCAAGGAGTTAATACCATCCAAGCCGTAGTTGCAGCTACTAATTAAATAAACTAGATGAAGAACATCGATGCGAAGAAGATACCACAAGCCAGTAGAGTTCTGAAAAGGATCCTTAACATCGACTTCATTGCCTGTCTCGTGCTAATTAAAAATATCATTCACAAGGTCAAAACTACAGCAGAAAAACTTGAAGAAGAGGGGATAGACACCATCGATGTAATCGAATGGATTGAAGGAAAAACTAACGAAATAATTATTTGGCAAGAAAATTAACAGTTTAGTTGGCAGTATAGTGTAGTTTGCCAAAAAAGATGGAAGCCAATAAAGAGACTGATTTTGTTAGACGCTATTGTTGGAGACTTTGACCATTTCATTTTGACGGTAAAGCTCAAAGTCTTCAATGCATCATTTCTACACACAAATTTTAGGATCTTCCTTGATAAGCTGACAAAGAAAATGTGAGATAGTCTCAGAGCTTGCCAATTTTTGGCAAGCTCTCCTCCTTAAGCCTCGCTAAAAAAGGGATTTCGGTTGCAAATATTGACCTAGCAAATACGTTTTTCTTAGACCAGGAAAGAACTCCAGACGCAATTGCTCTTCAAGCAGAGCTTGACATTTTTGTCTCAGTTTAGCGAGAGGGTTACTGGCTTCAGCGATGCCCTGGGCGTGGGAACATCAGCTCAAACAAACTGACCGGACCGTCTAAATGCTTTGATGCACCTCTGATTAAAATAATTATTAAATGACGGAACTTAGAAAAATAATTGCCAGAAACGGTCATAGAACAGAGCGGTTCCCCTCCACCAGAAAAAAAATCCTGAGGCTTGTATCGCCACTGACAGTATAAGGGACAATCCTTAGGTTTATATGTTGCAAAATAGAAGTCCACAATCACTACACATTAACCATATGTCTCAAAAAAAGTTCGATTTCCACTAAATGTGGTATTTAAAAATTCTTGTTGTAATTAAATAAAAAAACACGTTTTTTCAGCTGAAAGTAAGGAGCATCATTAAAACTTAAAACAAACAGAAATTATTGCGTATATGAGGGAGTTACTATTCCACTACACCTCGCTCTTTACGCTGAATTTTTTTAAGTACTTAAAAAAAACTTCTTATTGTTCTAGTTAAATGAACATAGTGTTTCAGGAGTCGTTCTTAAAGGATTGGGACAGAAATCAAACTTTAGCGTAAAGAGCGAGGTGTCGTGGAGGAGTAACGCCTCGTATACGTAATAATTTTTGTTAAAATCGTTTTTTAAATAATACCAGGAAATCTGGCTACTCTTCCACTTAAAAATCCCTCCTCTCCAAGGATTTATTCTCTAGACAATTCAATCATGGTGAAAATTTATCCTGGACAGTTACCCTTAACATCTCCGCGGGTAAAATTGAGACAGAAAAGAGAAAGCAAGATATAAGAAGAATTTCGTATAGGAATTTTGACAAATTCCCCCAGTGTCACATTTTCCCTGAAAAATTCAGCCCTTGAAAGCTTCCCTCCCCATGAAAAAGTATCCCCTAGGAAAATCCCACCATCAGAAAATCCCCCCCCCCCTGAAACATATATTCTTACTTCTCAATAACAAATACTATACGTAAACAATAGGCATTTTTTTACTTAAAGGCCTATCCCCAGGGGCTGTGGGAGGGTCATTATATCCCCAAAGGCACAGTTATTCGGCCTTTCAACTATGCTGAACAAAATGGCTATCTCAAAATCGTGATCCGATGATTTTGAGAAAAAAGGGGCGTGGGAAGGAACCTAGCTGTCCTCCAATTGTTTGGTCACTTAAAACGGGAACTAGAACTTTTAATCTCCGTTGGAAAACGTCTGTATATTTCCCAATAACCAATACTATATGTAAACCACAGTTTATAATTCTATAAACTGTGATGTAAACAATGGACAAAGTTCATACTTACAGCCTTCCCCCGGGGACTGTGGGGGATTAAGTCATCCTCAAAGACATAGTTATTAGATTTTTGGAGAATGCTGAACAAGATGGCTATCTCAAAATTTTGATCATGTGACTTTGGGGAAACAATTAGCGTGAGAGGGGGCCTAGTTGCCCTCCAGTTTTTTTGGTCACTTTAACAGGGCACTAAAACTTTTAATTTCCGTTAAAACGAGCCCTCTCGTGATATTCTAGAGCCACTGGGTCGATACGATCACACCTAGGAAAAGAACAAAGAAAAAAAATAAAATAAACACGAATCCGTGATCTTTATTCTAGTAGAAAATACAAAATTCCATATATCTGCAGATAGGACCTTGAAACTTCTACAGTACGGTTTTCTGATACGCTGAATGTGTTGGTATGATTTTCATTAATATTATATGACTTTTATGGGGTGTTTCCCCCATTTTTTCGAAAATATGGCAAATTTTCTCAGGTTCTTAACTTTTGATTGGTAAAATCAAACTTGATGAAACTTATATATCTGAAATCAGCATAAAATTTTAATTCTTTAGATGTATCTGTTGGTACCAAAATTCCGTCTTTTAGAGTTTCGGTTACTATTGAGCCGGGACGCTACTTACTTACAGTTCGTTACCACAAACTGTTTGACCACGGTGCATGGCCACAACGGAACTATTAATAAACATTACCTTCTTTGCTAATTACACTTATTAGCAGGAGTGCCAATTTTACCAAGTTCAAGGGGAGGGGGAGGATATAATAGTATTTATTATAAATACTATTTATTATATTAAGGTATTATTTATTTTATTTTTCAATGAAGGTGTAAGAAAGATGTTTTCAAAATCTAGGTGGGGCATTTTTTGTGATTTTTTTTTTAATTATTCTAATTAAAATATAACAATGAAGGTACTTTGTAAAATCTGTTGGGAAGGGTAACTGCCCCTCAAGTCAAGAAAACCTGCCCCTCAACTGCCACGTCAAGAGCGAATTTATATGAGGCTATAGGGCTATTTATATATATATATATATATATATATATATATTATATATATATATATATATATATATATATATATATATATATATATATATATATATATATATATATATATATATATATATATATATATATATATATATATATATATATATATATATATATATATTATATATATATATATATATTATATATATATATATATATATATATATATATATATATTATATATATATATATATATATATATATATATATTATATATATATATATATATATATATATATATATATATATATATATATATATATATATATATAGTACATTAAAACTAGTACATTAAAATTTGAGCATGAAAATACCAGAGAATTAAGCTTTGATCGCAGGAGAGGCAGACAAACCTTAGGGGAGAATGCCACTTTGATCACAGGGAAAGCAGACAACCTATAGGGGAGAATGTCGCTTTGATCGCAGGGAAAGCAGACAACCTACAGGGGAGAATGTCGCTTAGATCGCAGGGAAAGCAGACAACCTATAAGGCAAGGCCGTATCCAGGGGGAGGGGGGTTACCCTTTTTGAACCCCCCCCCTCCGAAATTTTTGACCGAGTCGAAAATAAGTCAAAAATTAGTAAAACCTAGTTAAAAATCAGTAAAATTAGTCGAAAACTGAGTCAAAAATTAGTAACCCCCCCCGAAAAAGTCAAAAATTAGTAACCCCGCTCCCCCCCCCCCGACAAAAATCCTGGATCTGCCCTTGCTATAAGGGAGAATGCTGCTTTGATCGCAGGGAAAGCAGACAACCTATAGGGGAGAATGTCGCTTTGATCGCAGGGAAAGCAGACAACCTACAGGGGAGAATGTCGCTTAGATCGCAAGGAAAGCAGACAACCTATAGGGTAGAATGCCGCTTTGATCGCAGGGAAAGCAGACAACCTATAGGGAGAATGCTGCTTTGATCGCAGGGAAAGCAGACAACCTATAGGGTAGAATGCCGCTTTGATCGCAGGAAAAGCAGACAACCTATAGGGGAGAATGCTGCTTTGATCGCAGGGAAAGCAGACAACCTATAGGGTAGAATGCCGCTTTGATCGCAGGGAAAGCAGACAACCTATAGGGGAGAATGCTGCTTTGATCGCAGGGAAAGCAGACAACCTATAGGGGAGAATGCCGCTTTGATCGCAGGGAAAGCAGACAACCTATAGGGGAGAATGTCCCCTCAATCTGAAATTAAGTATAATAGCCAAAACAATGAGTCACTAGTACACTATAATTTTGAGTATTAAAATACCAGAGAATGGAGCTTTCCTCGCAGGAAAAGAAGAAAAACCTTAGGAGAGAATGCCACTTTGATCACAGGGAAAGCAGACAACCTATAGGGGAGAATATCGCTTTGATGGCAGGGAAAGCAGACAACCTATAAGGGAGAATGCTGCTTTGATCGCAGGGAAAGCAGAAAAACCTTAGGGGAGAATGCTGCTTTAATCGCAGGGAAAGCAGACAACCTATAGGGGAGAATGCTGCTTTGATCGCAGGGAAAGCAGACAACCTATAGGGGAGAATATCGCTTTGATGGCAGGGAAAGCAGACAACCTATAGGGGAGAATGCTGCTTTGGTCGCAGGGAAAGCTGACAACCTATAGGGTAGAATGCCGCTTTGATCGCAGGGAAAGCAGACAACCTATAGGGGAGAATGTCCCCTCAATCTGAAACTAAGTACAATAGCCTAAACAATGAGTCACTAGTACATTATAATTTTGAGCATTAAAATACCAGAGAATGGAGCTTTCATCGCAGGAAAAGCAGACAAACCTTAGGGGAGAATACCACTTTGATCACAGGGAAAGTAGACAACCTATAGGGGAGAATCTCACTTTGATCGCAGGGAAAGCAGACAACATATAGGGGAGAATGCTGCTTTGATCGCAGGGAAAGCAGACAACTTATAGTGGAGAATGTCCCCTCAATCTGAAACTAAGTATAATAGCCTAAACAATGAGTCACTAGTACATTACAATTTTGAGTAATAAAATACCAGAGAATGAAGCTTTCATCGCAGGAAAAGCAGACAAACCTTAGGGGATAATGCCACTTTGATCACAGGGAAAGCAGACAACCTATAGGGGAGAATGTCGCTTTGATCGCAGGGAAAGCAGACAACCTATAGGGGAGAATGCTGCTTTGATCGCAGGGAAAGCAGACAACCTATAGGGGAGAATGCTGCTTTGATCCCAGGGAAAGCAGACAACCTATAGGGGAGAATGTCCCCTCAATCTGAAACTAAGTATAATAGACTAAACAATCAGTCACCAGTACATTACAATTTTGAGTAATAAAATACCAGAAAATGAAGCTTTCATCGCTGGAAAAGCAGACAAACCTTAGGGGAGAATGCCACTTTGATCACAGGGAAAGCAGACAACCTATAGGGGAGAATGTCGCTTTGATCGCAGGGAAAGCAGACAACCTATAGGGGAGAATGCTGCTTTGATCGCAGGGAAAGCTGACAACCTATAGGGAAGAATGCTGCTTTGATCGCAGGGAAAGCAGACAACCTATAGGGGAGAATGCCGCTTTGATCGCAGGGAAAGCAGACAACCTATAGGGGAGAATGTCCCCTCAATCTGAAACTAAGTATAATAGCCTAAACAATCAGTCACTAGTACATTATAATTTTGAGTAATAAAATACCAGAGAATGAAGCTTCGATCGCAGGAAAAGTAGAAAAACCTTAGGGGAGAATGCCGCTTTAATCGCAGGGAAAGCAGACAACCTATAGGGGAGAATGCCGCTTTGATCGCAGGGAAAGCAGACAACCTATAGGGGAGAATGCTGCTTTGATTGCAGGGAAAGCAGACAACCTATTGTGTAGAATGCCGCTTTGATCACTGGGAAAGCAGACAACCTATAAGGGAGAATGCCGCTTTGATCACAAGGAAAGCCGACAACCTATAGGGGAGAATGCTGCTTTGATCGCAGGGAAAACAGACCAAAATATAGGAAGTGAAGATGAAATTCACTATATAGGGTCATTGCTTTCCCCTCGCCCCCCTGAAGTCTTTGAAACAATGAGATACCCGCCCCCCTTTTAATTCATTCAAGCATCAAATTAATTATATAAAGGCAATAAAACTTGAAGGAAAACAACTGGGTAATCGTGTATCTCGAAAATACTATTTTATAGGGAAGGGTTATGAAGTGCATTTTCCGCACAAAAATACGAAATTCAGACATCTAGCTTTCTCGATTCAGAGGTGTTGGTTCGTAAATTTATGTTCTAATATCCTGTAGCTTGAATATCGAAAGCTTTCTTATAGTTTCCGTAAATAATGGTTCATACTAGAAAACAAAAGAGGAGAAGCATCTCTTAAGATAAAGAACCATTTTGCCTTTCATCAAACTTTGCCATAATATGAACTCTTATACTGCAACAAATGTTCCAATCAGCAAAAAGGTTTCATGTCAAAAGCCTTAATAATAGAGATCCTCAATAGAGGAAATAAGTGTTCAGCAGAAACGGAACTTGACGAAAGTGGTATGTAGGTTCATTGTCTACAACACGGACTATGGGAGATCTGTCTTCAAGTGCTACTTTCTCGGTGCTTTTGCAAAAGGCTGATATTATGACCTTAGATCCGCAACATGGATTATTTGCATTCAGACTAGCATGTTGTGCTAGGTATATAAGCAGGACTGGATGGTGGGGGGGGGGTCTGACAACTTCCATTCTCCATTTAAAATAAATTAAATTTTTCCTGCAGCTTCTTATATTCCCCATATAATTCATGTATCTTTATGTGGTTTTCCAAAGCTATTCCCTCCGTCTATATAAACTAAGATATAATACAATTCCATACATAAAATTCAATTCTATGTGCACATCGTGGTTGCATCGGTAGTTGCAACCTAGTAAAAAAAGACAAACCTTGGCCAATAGTAACCCAAAATTAATTATTTTGAAACCAAATCGGATCGAAATAAAAACTACACCATTGGAATGGCCGTGGCGGAAAGCCATATATATGGAACTTCCAGTTTAATAGCTTGAACACTAAGAAAAGCCACTTTTTTTTTTAACGGGAAGCACTCACGAAGATGAAACTTTTTTCCTGCTGCTAGTGGGGCACTGGAAAATCATAGACCGCTGTATGATATCATAGTAAGCCTACTTAAAGTGTTAACCCATACCCAGGCATAAACTGCCCTTCTTAACACTTAGGTACAGCTCCAGTGAGCAAAAAAGCATATGATCTTCTTAAATATAGTGGTCTTCTGTAATCTGGTATTTTTAGCGAACTTAAATGACATTACCCAGTTACTCTGGCTATTCCACTTTTTACATTTTAGCTGTAGTCACAATTCCTACTAATAATGCTATCATAGGCAACGCAATCGCGCTGCCTAAGTAAAGAACGGTGTTGGCGCAATGTATTATTATTTTTTCGTTTTTTTTCTTTTTCCATACCAGGGTACTTCGTATCGAAGGAGTTGTCGTAGAAACTTCGAAAAGGGCTCATTCGATTGGAAATTGGAGTGGCTAGCGCCCTTTTTAATAGTCGAAAGTGATTGGAAGGCAACTAACACCCCTTCCACGCCCACCGTTTCCCCAAACACATCCAATCAAAATTTTGAGATAGCCATTTTGTTCAACGTAGTTGATTTCCAGATAGAAAATATATTTTTGAGGAGGTCACTCCCCCACAACCCTCAGAGCAAGGGTTTTAAGTTATGCCCTGGGGGCATATAAGAACGATGTTGGCACAATGTATTATTTATTATATTTTTCATTTAGACCAGGGCACTTCGTATCGAAGAAGTTGTCGTAGAAACTTCGAAAAGGGCTCATTCAATTGGAAAATGGAGTGGCTTGTGCCCTTTTTAATAGTCGAAAGTGATTGGAAGGCAACTAACACCCCTTCCACGCCCACCGTTTCCCGAAACACACCCAATCAAAATTTTGAGATAGCCATTTTGTTCAGCGTAAATGATTTCCAGATAGAAATTATGTTTTTGAGGAGGACACTCCCCCACAGCCCTAAGGGCAAGGGCTGTAAGTTATGCCCTGGGGGCATATAAGGTTTTTATAGAAGGTGTTGTCGTAGAAACTTCAAAAAAGGCTAATTTAATTGGAAATTCGAAGGGCTAGTGAGTAGACTAAGAAGTACTATTTTGCCAACG
This sequence comes from Artemia sinica, assembly GCA_027921565.1. Lineage (NCBI taxonomy): Eukaryota > Metazoa > Arthropoda > Branchiopoda > Anostraca > Artemiidae > Artemia > Artemia sinica. The sequence continues at coordinate 18,225,246 of CM051275.1, forward strand.
CCCCCGTACCAAACAGGTTTTTCTGGTAGGTAAACAGGTCATTACACTCGGTCATTACACTCTTTGTCAAGAGGATTTACGCAATTTCAAAGTTCAGTGTCTTTTTTAGTGGTAAACCAAAAAACCGATGTTCCCTTTTTACTCGCCAATTATTTTTGTATATATTCAGGTTTCATATTTGATTCTCCATCAGTTTTGAATAGTTTATAACAACTACATTAATAGCCTCCAAGATGATAGGACTGTTTGACACCGAATTTATCAGTTTGAAAAAATCATCTTGCGGTGTTATATTCGAATGTGCTTTTTTATTATTGTCTATGGATCTCGAAGAAATTGACTGTTATCATTGGTTAGTGAACTATAATCTGTTTGAGTATGATAAAAGCTTGTGGAGTACTACATTACGTTATATAAACAGACTGGGATTCTATGATAGAGTGATTACACCACTTAATAATACTGGTCAGGAACTGAGAAATGTCCAGGAGGAAGTCAGTGAAATTTGCAGCTTTTTCGGAGTTGAAGCGCTCCACGTAAAGGGCAATGTACCTACAGATAAAGTTTTAATTCAAAAGTGTGACCCTAGGATTCCACTTTTCAATCTAGAAGAGTTTAAGTGTCCTAAATTTGAAGGGGGCTATCACCGTCCTGAAGACGAGGTTAGATTCTTCGCACAGTGGATACCTAAGAACATACCTGATCGGGATAAATCCATAAGACATGTTAAAAACTATCCTATATCATGGGAACATCGTTTGTGGATGTTTAAGAGTGAACTCTAAGTACTATTTTTATGTAAACATTTGTTGTTGTTGTTTTTTTTTCTCAAAAAAAAAATCTGTTAATACATTTAAGCAATAAATATCTTTAAGCTTAACCCCTTCATGTTCTTTAGAATAGTTCTATTGTAAGCAAGTAACAAACTCTTTCCTGAAGTCTTCTGTAGAATCTGAGCTAATAGGGGTTTTTGACCGTAAACTCTAGTTTTTTGTAAGACAATTATGGAAAATACAATTCGTTGGTTCATAGGTGAAACTTAAGTCCAGGTATGGATCGAAAAATAAACTATTTCTGTAGAATCTGAGCTAATAAGGGTTTTTGACCATAAACTCTAGTTTCCTGTAAGAAAATTATGCAAAATACAATTCTCTCGTTCAAATGTGAAACTTAGGTCCATTCTCTGGTTCAAATGTGGAAAAACCCGTGTGAATGAGTTAAAATAGAAATTTTTTAACAAGAAATGACTGAAAAGTGTTTTGGAGGAGATGGGTTAATTGGCAGAAGGATGTATTAGCGTAGTTATAGTGGAGGCCGAGTTGCTAGCGAAAAACCCGTGTGGATGAGTTGAAATAAAAAATTTTAACAAGAAATGTCTGAAAAGTGTTTTGGGGGAGACGGGTTGATTGGCAGAAGGATGTATTAGCGAATTTAAAGTGGAGGGCGAGTTGCTAGCGAAAAAAATCTAAGCTAATAGGGGTTTTTGACCGTAAACTCTAGTTTTTTGTAAGACAATTATGGAAAATACAATTCGTTGGTTCATAGGTGAAACTTAAGTCCAGGTATGGATCGAAAAATAAACTATTTCTGTAGAATCTGAGCTAATAGGGGTTTTTGACCGTAAACTCTAGTTTTTTGTAAGACAATTATGGAAAATACAATTCGTTGGTTCATAGGTGAAACTTAAGTCCAGGTATGGATCGAAAAATAAACTATTTCTGTAGAATCTGAGCTAATAAGGGTTTTTGACCATAAACTCTAGTTTCCTGTAAGAAAATTATGCAAAATACAATTCTCTCGTTCAAATGTGAAACTTAGGTCCATTCTCTGGTTCAAATGTGGAAAAACCCGTGTGAATGAGTTAAAATAGAAATTTTTTAACAAGAAATGACTGAAAAGTGTTTTGGAGGAGATGGGTTAATTGGCAGAAGGATGTATTAGCGTAGTTATAGTGGAGGCCGAGTTGCTAGCGAAAAACCCGTGTGGATGAGTTGAAATAAAAAATTTTAACAAGAAATGTCTGAAAAGTGTTTTGGGGGAGATGGGTTGATTGGCAGAAGGATGTATTAGCGAATTTAAAGTGGATGGCGAGTTGCTAGCGAAAAAAATCTAAGCTAATAGGGGTTTTTGACCGTAAACTCTAGTTTTTTTGTAAGACAATTATGGAAAATACAATTCGTTGGTTCATAGGTGAAACTTAAGTCCAGGTATGGATCGAAAAATAAACTATTTCTGTAGAATCTGAGCTAATAGGGGTTTTTGACCGTAAACTCTAGTTTTTTGTAAGACAATTATGGAAAATACAATTCGTTGGTTCATAGGTGAAACTTAAGTCCAGGTATGGATCGAAAAATAAACTATTTCTGTAGAATCTGAGCTAATAGGGGTTTTTGACCGTAAACTCTAGTTTTTTGTAAGACAATTATGGAAAATACAATTCGTTGGTTCATAGGTGAAACTTAAGTCCAGGTATGGATCGAAAAATAAACTATTTCTGTAGAATCTGAGCTAATAAGGGTTTTTGACCATAAACTCTAGTTTCCTGTAAGAAAATTATGCAAAATACAATTCTCTCGTTCAAATGTGAAACTTAGGTCCATTCTCTGGTTCAAATGTGGAAAAACCCGTGTGAATGAGTTAAAATAGAAATTTTTTAACAAGAAATGACTGAAAAGTGTTTTGGAGGAGATGGGTTAATTGGCAGAAGGATGTATTAGCGTAGTTATAGTGGAGGCCGAGTTGCTAGCGAAAAACCCGTGTGGATGAGTTGAAATAAAAATTTTTAACAAGAAATGTCTGAAAAGTGTTTTGGGGGAGATGGGTTGATTGGCAGAAGGATGTATTAGCGAATTTAAAGTGGATGGCGAGTTGCTAGCGAAAAAAATCTAAGCTAATAGGGGTTTTTGACCGTAAACTCTAGTTTTTTGTAAGACAATTATGGAAAATACAATTCGTTGGTTCATAGGTGAAACTTAAGTCCAGGTATGGATCGAAAAATAAACTATTTCTGTAGAATCTGAGCTAATAGGGGTTTTTGACCGTAAACTCTAGTTTTTTGTAAGACAATTATGGAAAATACAATTCGTTGGTTCATAGGTGAAACTTAAGTCCAGGTATGGATCGAAAAATAAACTATTTCTGTAGAATCTGAGCTAATAAGAGTTTTTGACCATAAACTCTAGTTTCCTGTAAGAAAATTATGCAAAATACAATTCTCTCGTTCAAATGTGATTCTTAGGTCCATTCTCTGGTTCAAATGTGGAAAAACCCGTGTGAATGAGTTAAAATAGAAATTTTTTAACAAGAAATGACTGAAAAGTGTTTTGGAGGAGATGGGTTAATTGGCAGAAGGATGTATTAGCGTAGTTATAGTGGAGGCCGAGTTGCTAGCGAAAAACCCGTGTGGATGAGTTGAAATAAAAATTTTTAACAAGAAATGTCTGAAAAGTGTTTTGGGGGAGATGGGTTGATTGGCAGAAGGATGTATTAGCGAATTTAAAGTGGATGGCGAGTTGCTAGCGAAAAAAATCTAAGCTAATAGGGGTTTTTGACCGTAAACTCTAGTTTTTTTGTAAGACAATTATGGAAAATACAATTCGTTGGTTCATAGGTGAAACTTAAGTCCAGGTATGGATCGAAAAATAAACTATTTCTGTAGAATCTGAGCTAATAAGGGTTTTTGACCATAAACTCTAGTTTCCTGTAAGAAAATTATGCAAAATACAATTCTCTCGTTCAAATGTGAAACTTAGGTCCATTCTCTGGTTCAAATGTGGAAAAACCCGTGTGAATGAGTTAAAATAGAAATTTTTTAACAAGAAATGACTGAAAAGTGTTTTGGAGGAGATGGGTTAATTGGCAGAAGGATGTATTAGCGTAGTTATAGTGGAGGCCGAGTTGCTAGCGAAAAACCCGTGTGGATGAGTTGAAATAAAAAATTTTAACAAGAAATGTCTGAAAAGTGTTTTGGGGGAGACGGGTTGATTGGCAGAAGGATGTATTAGCGAATTTAAAGTGGAGGGCGAGTTGCTAGCGAAAAAAATCTAAGCTAATAGGGGTTTTTGACCGTAAACTCTAGTTTTTTGTAAGACAATTATGGAAAATACAATTCGTTGGTTCATAGGTGAAACTTAAGTCCAGGTATGGATCGAAAAATAAACTATTTCTGTAGAATCTGAGCTAATAGGGGTTTTTGACCGTAAACTCTAGTTTTTTGTAAGACAATTATGGAAAATACAATTCGTTGGTTCATAGGTGAAACTTAAGTCCAGGTATGGATCGAAAAATAAACTATTTCTGTAGAATCTGAGCTAATAAGAGTTTTTGACCATAAACTCTAGTTTCCTGTAAGAAAATTATGGAAAATACAATTCTCTCGTTCAAATGTGAAACTTAGGTCAATTCTCTGGTTCAAATGTGAAACTTAAGTCCAGTTTCGGATACTCATAATAATGAGGACTGATGGTTCTAATTCAATATTTTTTTTTCATAAAAACAAAATATTTTTTTTAAACTTCGAAATTATTCAACTTTTTTTTTTTTTTTGTACATATCTTAAAATGACAAAATATGCTTACATTTTCTTGATTTTTCAAAGTTCATTTTGAATTTCTTGTTTTACCTTGTCACAGTTACATTTTCTTGATTTTTCAAAGTTCATTTTGAATTTCTTTCGTTGAAATGCAAGAGTTGGAATATTTCAGTAATGTTTGGTTGTGGTTTACCTTGTCACAATTACATTTTCTTGATTTTTCAAAGTTCATTTTGAATTTTCTTTCGTTGAAATGCAAGAGTTGGAATATTTCAGTAGTGTTTGGTTGTGGTTTACCTTGTCACAATTACATTTTCTTGATTTTTCAAAGTTCATTATGAATTTCTTTCGTTGAAATGGAAGAGTTGGAATATTTCAGTAGTGTTTGGTTGTGGTTTACCTTGTCACAGTTACATTTTCTTGATTTTTTCAAAGTTCATTTTGAATTTCTTTCGCTGAAATGCAAGAGTTGGAATAGTTCAGTAGTGTTTGGTTGTGGTTTACCTTGTCACAGTTACATTTTCTTGATTTTCTTGATTTTTCAAAGTTCATTTTGAATTTCTTTCGCTGAAATGCAAGAGTTGGAATATTTCAGTAGTGTTTGGTTGTGGTTTACCTTGTCACAGTTACATTTTCTTGATTTTTCAAAGTTCATTTTGAATTTCTTTCATTGAAATGCAAGAGTTGGAATATTTCAGTAGTGTTTGGTTGTGGTTTACCTTGTCACAGTTACATTTTCTTGATTTTTCAAAGTTCATTTTGAATTTCTTTCGTTGAAATGCAAGAGTTGGAATATTTCAGTAGTGTTTGGTTGTGGTTTACCTTGTCACAGTTAAATTTTCTTGATTTTTCAAAAGTTCATTTTGAATTTCTTTCGTTGAAATGCAAGAGTTGGAATATTTCAGTAGTGTTTGGTGAGTTGGAATATTTCAGTAGTGTTTGGTTGTGGTTTACCTTGTCACAGTTACATTTTCTTGATTTTTCAAAGTTCATTTTGAATTTCTTTCATTGAAATGCAAGAGTTGGAATATTTCAGTAGTGTTTGGTTGTGGTTTACCTTGTCACAGTTACATTTTCTTGATTTTTCAAAGTTCATTTTGAATTTCTTTCGTTGAAATGCAAGAGTTGGAATATTTCAGTAGTGTTTGGTTGTGGTTTACCTTGTCACAGTTAAATTTTCTTGATTTTTCAAAAGTTCATTTTGAATTTTTTTCGTTGAAATGCAAGAGTTGGAATATTTCAGTAGTGTTTGGTTGTGGTTTACCTTGTCACAGTTACATTTTCTTGATTTTTCAAAGTTCATTTTGAATTTCTTTCGTTGAAATGCAAGAGTTGGAATATTTCAGTAGTGTTTGGTTGTGGTTTACCTTGTCACAGTTACATTTTCTTGATTTTTCAAAGTTCATTTTGAATTTCTTTCGTTGAAATGCAAGAGTTGGAATATTTCAGTAGTGTTTGGTTGTGGTTTACCTTGTCACGGTTACATTTTCTTGATTTTTCAAAGTTCATTTTGAATTTTTTTCGTTGAAATGCAAGAGTTGGAATATTTCAGTAGTGTTTGGTTGTGGTTTACCTTGTCACAGCTACATTTTCTTGATTTTTCAAAGTTCATTTTGAATTTCTTTCGTTGAAATGCAAGAGTTGGAATATTTCAGTAGTGTTTGGTTGTGGTTTACCTTGTCACAGTTACATTTTCTTGATTTTTCAAAGTTCATTTTGAATTTCTTTCGTTGAAATGCAAGAGTTGGAATATTTCAGTAGTGTTTGCTTGTGGTATACCAAGTTGGGTTGACCTAGGTTCACTTAGAGTGGCGCGCCACTCTAAGTGAACCTAGGTCAACCCAACTTTTTGGATATCTCTCTCACTATGACTCTGTTTGTGTGTCGTGTCTGTGCGTGTCTCGTTTCTATGTGTGTGTGTCATCTCTGTGGGTGTGTTGTCTAAAAAACCAGTCTGGTTGAAAATGTGGAGTTTTCGTACTGCTCACTTTTTTGCAATGTGTAGGAACCAGCGGGGAATCCCCGCTTGTTTGGAAAGGTGCCAAGGAAAGGCATGCAAATAGCATGTAGTTTAAAAACGTGCTTAATCACGTTTCTTGATTGATTCAAAATGAACTTTGAAAAATCAAGAAAATGTAACTGTGACAAGGTAAACCACAAGCAAACACTACTGAAATATTCCAACTCTTGCATTTCAACGAAAGAAATTCAAAATGAACTTTGAAAAATCAAGAAAATGTAACTGTGACAAGGTAAACCACAACCAAACACTACTGAAATATTCCAACTCTTGCATTTCAGCGAAAGAAATTCAAAATGAACTTTGAAAAAATCAAGAAAATGTAACTGTGACAAGGTAAACCACAACCAAACACTACTGAAATATTCCAACTCTTCCATTTCAACGAAAGAAATTCATAATGAACTTTGAAAAATCAAGAAAATGTAACTGTGACAAGGTAAACCACAACCAAACACTACTGAAATATTCCAACTCTTGCATTTCAACGAAAGAAAATTCAAAATGAACTTTGAAAAATCAAGAAAATGTAATTGTGACAAGGTAAACCACAACCAAACATTACTGAAATATTCCAACTCTTGCATTTCAACGAAAGAAATTCAAAATGAACTTTGAAAAATCAAGAAAATGTAACTGTGACAAGGTAAAACAAGAAATTCAAAATGAACTTTGAAAAATCAAGAAAATGTAAGCATATTTTGTCATTTTAAGATATGTACAAAAAAAAAAAAAGTTGAATAATTTCGAAGTTTAAAAAAAAATAGTTTGTTTTTATGAAAAAAAATATTGAATTAGAACCATCAGTCCTCATTATTATGAGTATCCGAAACTGGACTTAAGTTTCACATTTGAACCAGAGAATTGACCTAAGTTTCACATTTGAACGAGAGAATTGTATTTTCCATAATTTTCTTACAGGAAACTAGAGTTTATGGTCAAAAACCCTTATTAGCTCAGATTCTACAGAAATAGTTTATTTTTCAATCCATACCTGGACTTAAGTTTCACCTATGAATCAACAAATAGTATTTTCCATAATTTTCTTACAAAAAACTAGAGTTTACGGTCAAAAACCCTTATTAGCTTAGATTTTTCACTAGCAACTTGCTCTCCACTATAACTTCGCTAATACATCCTTCTGCCAATCAACCCATCTCCCCCAAAACACTTTTCAGACATTTCTTGTTAAAATTTTTTATTTCAACTCATCCACACGGGTTTTTCGCTAGCAACTCGGCCTCCACTATAACTACGCTAATACATCCTTCTGCCAATTAACCCATCTCCTCCAAAACACTTTTCAGTCATTTCTTGTTAAAAAATTTCTATTTTAACTCATTCACACGGGTTTTTCCACATTTGAACCAGAGAATGGACCTAAGTTTCACATTTGAACGAGAGAATTGTATTTTGCATAATTTTCTTACAGGAAACTAGAGTTTATGGTCAAAAACCCTTATTAGCTCAGATTCTACAGAAATAGTTTATTTTTCGATCCATACCTGGACTTAAGTTTCACCTATGAACCAACGAATTGTATTTTCCATAATTGTCTTACAAAAAACTAGAGTTTACGGTCAAAAACCCCTATTAGCTCAGATTCTACAGAAATAGTTTATTTTTCGATCCATACCTGGACTTAAGTTTCACCTATGAACCAACGAATTGTATTTTCCATAATTGTCTTACAAAAAACTAGAGTTTACGGTCAAAAACCCCTATTAGCTTAGATTTTTTTCGCTAGCAACTCGCCCTCCACTTTAAATTCGCTAATACATCCTTCTGCCAATCAACCCATCTCCCCCAAAACACTTTTCAGACATTTCTTGTTAAAATTTTTTATTTCAACTCATCCACACGGGTTTTTCGCTAGCAACTCGGCCTCCACTATAACTACGCTAATACATCCTTCTGCCAATTAACCCATCTCCTCCAAAACACTTTTCAGTCATTTCTTGTTAAAAAATTTCTATTTTAACTCATTCACACGGGTTTTTCCACATTTGAACCAGAGAATGGACCTAAGTTTCACATTTGAACGAGAGAATTGTATTTTGCATAATTTTCTTACAGGAAACTAGAGTTTATGGTCAAAAACCCTTATTAGCTCAGATTCTACAGAAATAGTTTATTTTTCGATCCATACCTGGACTTAAGTTTCACCTATGAACCAACGAATTGTATTTTCCATAATTGTCTTACAAAAAACTAGAGTTTACGGTCAAAAACCCCTATTAGCTCAGATTCTACAGAAATAGTTTATTTTTCGATCCATACCTGGACTTAAGTTTCACCTATGAACCAACGAATTGTATTTTCCATAATTGTCTTACAAAAAACTAGAGTTTACGGTCAAAAACCCCTATTAGCTTAGATTTTTTTCGCTAGCAACTCGCCCTCCACTTTAAATTCGCTAATACATCCTTCTGCCAATCAACCCATCTCCCCCAAAACACTTTTCAGACATTTCTTGTTAAAATTTTTTATTTCAACTCATCCACACGGGTTTTTCGCTAGCAACTCGGCCTCCACTATAACTACGCTAATACATCCTTCTGCCAATTAACCCATCTCCTCCAAAACACTTTTCAGTCATTTCTTGTTAAAAAATTTCTATTTTAACTCATTCACACGGGTTTTTCCACATTTGAACCAGAGAATGGACCTAAGTTTCACATTTGAACGAGAGAATTGTATTTTGCATAATTTTCTTACAGGAAACTAGAGTTTATGGTCAAAAACCCTTATTAGCTCAGATTCTACAGAAATAGTTTATTTTTCGATCCATACCTGGACTTAAGTTTCACCTATGAACCAACGAATTGTATTTTCCATAATTGTCTTACAAAAAACTAGAGTTTACGGTCAAAAACCCCTATTAGCTCAGATTCTACAGAAATAGTTTATTTTTCGATCCATACCTGGACTTAAGTTTCACCTATGAACCAACGAATTGTATTTTCCATAATTGTCTTACAAAAAACTAGAGTTTACGGTCAAAAACCCCTATTAGCTTAGATTTTTTTCGCTAGCAACTCGCCCTCCACTTTAAATTCGCTAATACATCCTTCTGCCAATCAACCCGTCTCCCCCAAAACACTTTTCAGACATTTCTTGTTAAAATTTTTTATTTCAACTCATCCACACGGGTTTTTCGCTAGCAACTCGGCCTCCACTATAACTACGCTAATACATCCTTCTGCCAATTAACCCATCTCCTCCAAAACACTTTTCAGTCATTTCTTGTTAAAAAATTTCTATTTTAACTCATTCACACGGGTTTTTCCACATTTGAACCAGAGAATGGACCTAAGTTTCACATTTGAACGAGAGAATTGTATTTTGCATAATTTTCTTACAGGAAACTAGAGTTTATGGTCAAAAACCCTTATTAGCTCAGATTCTACAGAAATAGTTTATTTTTCGATCCATACCTGGACTTAAGTTTCACCTATGAACCAACGAATTGTATTTTCCATAATTGTCTTACAAAAAACTAGAGTTTACGGTCAAAAACCCCTATTAGCTCAGATTCTACAGAAGACTTCAGGAAAGAGTTTGTTACTTGCTTACAATAGAACTATTCTAAAGAACATGAAGGGGTTAAGCTTAAAGATATTTATTGCTTAAATGTATTAACAGATTTTTTTTTTGAGAAAAAAAAACAACAACAACAAATGTTTACATAAAAATAGTACTTAGAGTTCACTCTTAAACATCCACAAACGATGGTCCCATGATATAGGATAGTTTTTAACATGTCTTATGGATTTATCCCGATCAGGTATGTTCTTAGGTATCCACTGTGCGAAGAATCTAACCTCGTCTTCAGGACGGTGATAGCCCCCTTCAAATTTAGGACACTTAAACTCTTCTAGATTGAAAAGTGGAATCCTAGGGTCACACTTTTGAATTAAAACTTTATCTGTAGGTACATTGCCCTTTACGTAGAGCGCTTCAACTCCGAAAAAGCTGCAAATTTCACTGACTTCCTCCTGGACATTTCTCAGTTCCTGACCAGTATTATTAAGTGGTGTAATCACTCTATCATAGAATCCCAGTCTGTTTATATAACGTAATGTAGTACTCCACAAGCTTTTATCATACTCAAACAGATTATAGTTCACTAACCAATGATAACAGTCAATTTCTTCGAGATCCATAGACAATAATAAAAAAGCACATTCGAATATAACACCGCAAGATGATTTTTTCAAACTGATAAATTCGGTGTCAAACAGTCCTATCATCTTGGAGGCTATTAATGCAGTTGTTATAAACTATTCAAAACTGATGGAGAATCAAATATGAAACCTGAATATATACAAAAAATAATTGGCGAGTAAAAAGGGAACATCGGTTTTTTGGTTTACCACTAAAAAAGACACTGAACTTTGAAATTGCGTAAATCCTCTTGACAAAGAGTGTAATGACCGAGTGTAATGACCTGTTTACCTACCAGAAAAACCTGTTTGGTACGGGGGCGTTGGCAAAATAGTACTTCTTAGTCTTCTCTAGTGCCCTTTTTAATAGTCGAAAGTGATTGGAGGGCAACTAACCCCCCTCTCACGCCCACATTTTCCCCAAACACATCCAATCACAATTTTGAGATAGCTCTTTCATTCAACGTAGTTTAAAATTCTGGAAATTAGGTCTTTGAGGATGCCAACCCTCCACAGCCCTCAGGGCAAGGGTTGTAAGTTTTTCCCTGAGGGCATATAAGGTTTTTATAGAACGTGTTGTCGTAGAAACTTCAAAAGGGGCTCATTCGATAGGAAATTGAAATGGCTAGTGCCCTTTTTAATAGTCGAAAGTGATTGGAAGGTAACTAACACCCCTTCCACGTCCACCATTTCCCCAAACACTTCCAATCAAAATTTTGATATAGCCATTTTGTTCCACGCAGTTTAAAGTTCAATAAATTATACCTTTGAGTAGGCCACTCTTGTAATGTTTTAGGAATTACAGCAAATATTCAGAATTAATATAGTTATCAAGGAAATGTGATTTGACTAGGAAATGGACTTTTGACAGAATATTCAGAATTAATATAGTTATCAAGGAAATGGGATTTGACTAGGAAGTGGACTTTTGATAAAGTATCATTCCGAATTTTAATTATGGGTTTCGACCCGGAAAGGCCCACTTCCAAAGTTTACAGATATGGAGTTTTTGATTTGTTGATTTGCAATTCAATGGCCCTTGGAAGGATTATATATATGAATTTCTGAAGCGCTTAGAGTTAGTTCCTCTCTTGTCTTGAGTTAGTTCCTCTCTTGTCTTGAGTTAGTTCCTCTCTTGTCTTGAGTTAGTTCCTCTCTTGTCTTGAGTTAGTTCCTGTCTTGTCTTGATGCAATCAAACTCTTGTATTGTATTTGCTTTGTATAATAAACACATAGTTTGTAGTAAAAGAGACTCTTCTACCTCCTTCACGAGAACCCATAACTGAATGGTTCGGCTACGTTACCAAAACACTTATCAAAGTAAACCCTTTATCAGTAGAAAGAAGAGGTTTACAAAGTGGTGGCATCGGCTTTCCGCGGGGGAGGATTTTTCAGCAGTGCTAGCAGTGAACTTACAGCTAGTGATTTGTAGACTGTACCTGATCTTTATTGGACTTAAATTTGGTGAGTTTCGCACCTTACCTTTGCACCTGTGCCTGTACTCCTTACACTGTCTGTGAAGTTATTTCAACTTGTGTGCTAAACACGTCTGCTGTATTCAAGCAATTTTTACCGTCGCTAGTGCCACAATTTTGCGCCTGTTTTTCATCTTCACTGCCTCAAAGCTAAGCCTGCTTACTTGGTTTGGGTCAGTGGCGAAGAGACATTTCCGCCATCGGCGAGGCCAATTTCCGCCGAAAGCCATCTGGCTTAAGTGACTTTTTTTCTGAAGCGAGGAATTTATTCTTCAACCTACACCTAGGATTTGCTATTGTCACCGTTGCCGTTTGTTGCTGTTGCGATTTGTCGTCTTTGCCGTTTGTTGCTGTCGCCGTTCTCCATTCTGCCGTTAACTAAGTGCCTGACATGACAGTAACTGTGACCTGAGTAAATTACTAGAAATCAAAGAAAAGTGAATCGGTAAGTCACACATTCAGTTCGCACCGCGAATATAGGAACCTTGCTAAGAGTGATATTCATTGTTTAAAGTTTGAATTTATTGCACATTATTAACTACCAGATCTTAACAGTTTTCTGCTCGTTGTTTGCTTGCATAAAATGAGTCAAAAACCTATTCTTGACCCTTCTGATAGTGGGTATAATAAAGCAATTGTTCTCTTATTTTTGAGGGAAGTTAAAAGTAAAGGTATTAACGTCCCGGAAAATTTTGACTCTGAAAGTGAAGACTATGAGCCTGGTTTAGTTGTAAAATTTTTAATGGAAGTTGGAAACCTTTTGGCCAAACAAAAAACCGATAATGAGGGAGGGACTTCTGGGCAGGGTGCAATATTGGATTATTGGGAGATGAGGGTCGTGTTTACAGTGAAGGTCGGGGTGTAATTGGACCTATTATGGACCCTTAGCAAATATTCCAGCTTTAGATAATCCAAAGTTTATTAAGCCATTTTTCAGCCAATTGAAAAGGGTGAAAGCGTTGATCAGTTGGTCTGATAGTCAAACGATCAATGTAATTCCGTTGAGGGTCAGCAACCGTTATTGAATTTTTTTGAGGACAGGGACGTTATGAATATTGTAAGTCTAGAGGAATTGGAAAGAGAATTGACCGAGGCGTATTTGCCGGGAAAAACTGCGGGAAATTTTTTTTAAGGAATTAGCTTAGCTCAAGCAGTTAGCTAATGAAACAGTATATCAGTTTTATATGAGAGTTGAGAGTGCAGCGAAAGCTTACGGGTTTGAATTTGGAACTCCAGCTATTTTTCCCGAAGGGATAGCTTTGCATTGTTTTGTTGAGGGCTCAAGGGTGAATATAAAGAGGTATCTATTAGAACATGAGGAGGAGTATAGTAATTTGAAAGAAGCATATAAGGTTGCAAAACGCTATGAATCCATAGAAAATTGCAGTTTTAGAAGAGAAACAGGAATTTTTATCGGCTGCCGTAGGGTTTGGCATGAGAACGACAGGGCAAGATGAGGAACTCCGTCGAGGCTGGCACGACGTAAAACGAGGTCAGGGAATAAGAGGTAGGTCAGTTGGTAGGGGATACAGAGTTAGAGGAAGAGGTCAGGATAGAAGTTATAGTGTAGATAGTGGAAACGAAGGATTTGGTTACATGTCCCAGGGAAGTGGTAGTAATATTGCCGCTACCAGTTGGGATTGAAATAGATTATCTCGGATTAGAATTACCAGAGTTAGCTCGGTTTCAGAGAAGAGACCCTGAGTTAAAGAGAGTCATTGAGTATCTTGAGTCAAAGAATTGGGGTGATAATTCTTTGAATGGCATTCACGTTGGGATACGTGGTGCTGGGACTGGTGAAGGGGTGGACGTAAGTCGACCGAGGGACCAGCTTCCAGGTTATAAGGAGAAACCTGGAAGGAGTGTAGTTCAGGGGATCCTGGATCAGGAAGGCCTGGACTTGGCGCGGAATGGGGTAGGCGGTGGATCACCGAGCCTCAGAAATCCTGCAGGTAGCGCGCCTAGTGAGAGAGATGCAAATTTGCCGAAAGAGAGTAATGCAAATTTGGGCGACAAAGAGAATATTTCATGTGTGACGAAAAATGCAAATTTGCCGTGAGGGAGTAATGCAAATTTGGGCGACAAAGAGAATATTTCATGTGTGAAGAGAGATGACGTCATGTGTTCAAAGAGAGAGAGAGAGACTTACCGTTGTGGTTGGTTCGAATTTTTGACAGTTTATTTATGAAGGATGATGTTCTTTATTGCTATCCGGTAGGAGGCGTTGGCAATGAAAAAGGGTGCCCTAGAACATCTAGAATTGTCTTGCCAAGCATCCTAATAGATTCCGCTGTAAAGTCTCTTCCTAAATTCAAATTGTGTTAATAGATTAACCTAGCTGTCAATATTTTTGTTGCAACGCAGCTTTCGTTTGTCACGGAATCCAAGGGATTTCCTTGAATATGGTTTAACCAGTAATAGAAAAGTGAAAGGATTCCTAGAAAATATTCATAAACCTGTAGAAAGACAAGTATATATCTGTGTGTTTAACCCTTAGATAGGCAGAGTCGAACTTATGCATTGTACGTGATAAGTATGTAGAAAGCTGTGGCTTTGATATAAATAAAGACTGTTTATATGAAACATCTATGGACTTGAATATCTAGCTCTGCAAAATGGTATACTAGTTTGTAAGCACCGTTGAATGGACTCGCCCAACTCTTTAACATTAAAGATAAAGCTTACAACAATGGTGTCAGAAGTGCTGTAATTTTTCGAGCCCAGTCCATCCACAGCAGAGCCAGTCCGATGCCATTTCATCCAAACAAACCCCAGAAGTAAATAAAATACTGGCCAGACATATTTTTATACAGGGTTGTCTGAACTTTTCACAGTCACCGCAGTTTCATCAACCGAAGCCAACCAACTTACGCACATCTCCTGTCATCTCCAGCCATCAAAGAAGAAACCTTGGAGGGATCTGCATCCAGTGAAAAACATAAAGATGCAGCAACTTACGCACATCTCCTGTCATCTCCAGCCATCAAAGAAGAAACCTTGGAGGGATCTGCATCCAGTGAAAAACATAAAGAGTAAGTGTGAGCCCTAAAGTTTTGTGCGCATAGGAAAAAGTTAGGAGTGCTTAGGCTAGCTATTTTCTTGTATCAATTTTTAGTTTTTTTTTTTAACCATGAATATCCCAGAATTAAATCCTGAAAATGATAATTTTGATGAAGTAAAAGCGAAAGCCTTCCTTGCACAGCAAGAATTACGAAACATAGAAATACCCCCTACCTTTGATCCAAGTAGCGATGATTATGACGTAGAAATAGTCAGTAAGTTTTATTCTGACATAAGTCTCTGGAAGCAGCGGCAATGGCCCATTATCTACAAATTTCATCTAACCCCCAAAGTGAAAATTCACAGCAACCGCATCCAACAAATAATCCACCGTCAAGTGATAACCTTTCAATCAGCGCAACAACAGATTTAGCTTCCTTAGTAACACCATTAACAGAAGTCTCACAGATAACTGAATTTATTAGCCAACTAAAAGAATTCAGGATACCTTAACTTGGTCGGAAAAGCAAGTTGTTGCCACAGCAGGGATGTTAATGAAAGGGGAATTTTCCTTTTTTTTGATGATTTAAATAAGGTGAATTTAACACTTGATACATTGCGGAAAAATCTGGTGGAGGCTTTTGCTCCTCAACGCAGCCCCGGGCAAATCTTACAAGATCTTGTGGGATGTAAACAATTTCCGGATGAAACAGTATATCAATTCTTAAAACGAGTTGAAAGAGCCGCTAAGTCTTATGCGAATTCAATGGGCTATTGGGATGGACTAAGAAACCCGGCAGTTCAACCATTGGCACTACACACTTTTAGGGAAGGTGCACGCATAACCTTTAAAAGAGTACTAATGGAACAAGAGGATCAAATAAATAACCTAGAAGATGCTTTTAAAATTGCGACCAAGTATGAAAAAATTGAAATTGCGACAAAACCAACGAATGAGTTTTTTTCGGCTGCCGTATCGATTGAAAATAAGTTCCGTCCCCCCCCCCCAGGGCAAGAAGATGGGAGATGAATATTCATATAGGGGCCGGACATTTCAAAGGGGCTGGGGAAGAGGGAACCGCTCTCCCTTCCGAAAGAGTAGGGAAAATAATTATGAAGGGAATGAAAATAGACATTCACAACCAGATAGGGGGCCTGGACAGCAAAATCCATCCAGACTTTGTTATAATTGCCAAGAACCTGGGCATTTTCGAAGAAATTGCCCTAATCCAGGGAAGAATAAAGTCTCCTTTTCCCCAAACCTTTCGATACAAAGGGTCGAAAGTAAAACATGCTACGTTTGTGGTAACCGAAACCACGATAGTTCCGAATGCTGGTACAGAAAAGACCCAGATTCGGACAGGGTATCGGAAAACTAAATAGCCAGTCTAGACAGAGGGCTAAGACTGGTACGGAAAAAGAAAACCCTCAGTCTGAAACTAAGCGTAATAGCCTTAATAATGAGTCACTAGTAAATAAAGATTCTGAGTATCAAAATTCCAGTAAAGAATTTTTATGCTTCTTAGGAATTTCGGATAGTTCTAAAAATTTCCCTATTTTTCATGAAGTGCTGTTGGGGGATAAGACATGTAAAGCATTTATTGATCCTGGATGCCACAAATCATTAGTAAATTCTATTACTTTCCAACTTATACCAAAACATTTCATTAAACGAATTGGGCCTACTTTAGCCAAGATAAAACCTCTAAATTCCCAAAGTGTTGGTACGCAAGCAAAAGCGACCATATCGATACAAATTTCGGATGGAATTGAAAAACAAGCTAAAGAATGGGAATTTCTCGTAGTTCAAGATTTAGACTTTGAGCTTATAATTGGATGGGATCTCTTGCATAATTTAGGTACTCAATTAGACATGACTAATAATCAAATGCGATTCAAAAGCTCAAATTCAGACAAATCTATAGGTCAATCCTATGTGTCATTTTACCAAAGGCAGTTTCATTACCCCCAAGATGTTTGAAAGTTGCTGAAATTGCTCTTAGATCAATTGTTGGAAACATGGTGCCACACGGTTGTACAGTCCTTATTGAGCCAGGGGAAGGAATGGAAGGATACATAAATGCTTCAGCAAACATCGTAAGAAACGATAAATCTATAATAGTGATTTTTAATAACTCTGAGGAACCGATGTTTCTTCCTAGGCGGACTATAATAGGTACTTTTCAAGAAATTGAAGATAATTTGATAACTGCCTTTAAAGCAGAGGAAATTAATGAATATTCTGATAATAAATTTTCCTACCAATTTTGGGCGATATGGAATTCATATCACAGTTTAAACTGTCACATTTAAATAATTGCAAACCCATCTGCCAGCTTTACAAAATGCGCGAACTCTCGTCCAAGTTATATAGAATATCTCTACTTCTTTTAGAAAATCCTCAATTTCATTTTCGGTATTTGCCTGGTAAATACCAGTTATCTGATGTTTTGAGTAGACCTGCTACCGAAACTATTGAAAGATCTAGACCTATCGAAATGACAGAAGATGAACTTGAATTTGTCGCTGCGGGCGTACATTCAAGCGAAGGAGTGGATTTCGTAGGAATTGAACAGGAAATAATGTCCAAATTACAAAGAGAAGATGAAGAATTAAATTTAGTAATAAAACTGATTGAAAAAAATGAGACTGAACTAGATGCCAGAGAAGCGTCGGGAAATGGTTCAGAGGGTCATAAAAAGGGGACTGAACTAGACGCCAGGGAAGCGTCGGGAAATGGTTCAGGGGGTCACAAAAATGGGACTGAACTAGACGCCAGGGAAGCGTCGGGAAATGGTTCAGGGTATAAACAAACTAGGACTGAACTAGACGCCAGGGAAGCGTCAGGAAATGCTTCAGGGGGTCACAAAAATGGGACTGAACTAGACGCCAGGGAAGCGTCGGGAAATGGTTCAGGGTATAAACAAACTAGGACTGAACTAGACGCCAGGGAAGCGTCAGGAAATGGTTCAGGGTATCAAAAAAATGGAACGGAACTAGACGCCAGGGAAGCGTCGGGAAATAGTTCAGGGTACCCAAAACCATGGTTACTCAAAATCATGGACGGATTACGGATAACATTGCTGCTGTTACCAAGATTTTTCTCTCAATAAAGAGAGTAATCATAATAAAAATTATGTTTAATTTTATAGCAGATTTTATAAAGAAAATTGGAATTATGTCCAATCCTCATTTCTAATTTTTTTTTTTCGCAAAGATAGGCTTTCGCTACATTAAAACGCGATAAGATTTATTGATAAGTCTATGTTATATGTTTACGTGTAGGGACAATTGTAAGTGACTGCGCACCTAGTGAACGAAAAGGCTTTCACTTATAACAGTGTCAACAGTGTCAACATTGCCAGTTTTGTGGCCGAGAAGGGAAGCACAGTTTAAAGACTTATCCTGCCGAAGTGATTCCCCGTCAAAACAGAACACTTTTATTTTCAGTGTATGTTTAGGAGTGCACACCCTAATTTAGTATTTGCTGTTTGTTCTTTTAATTTTTTGTGTTCTAATTTTATGTTTGTTTCATGGATATTCTGCGCCGTAATACCAGAACTTTTAAGCATAGTTTAAAAATCTTAATTTTTTGCTAGAGTGGGATTTAAGTGATGTAAAAGATAATCTAAAAACCTTTTTTTAAATAACCCAAAAATCTGAAGGGAAATAATAAGAACTTTGGTTCTCTTTAAGAGGGGGTGGATTGTAAAGTCTCTTCCTGATTCAAATTGTGTTAATAGATTAACCTAGCTGTCAATATTTTTGTTGCAACACAGCTTTCGTTTGTCACGGAATCCAAGGGATTTCTTTGAATATAGGTTTAACCAGTAATGTGAAAAGTGAAAGGATTCCTAGAAAATATTCATAAACCTGTAGAAAGACAAGTATATATCTGTGTGTTTAACCCTTAGATAGGCAGAGTCGAACTTATGCATTGTACGTGATAAGTATGTAGAAAGCTATGGCTTTGATATAAATAAAGACTGTTTATATGAAACATCTATGGACTTGAATATCTAGCTCTGCAAAATGGTATACTAGTTTGTAAGCACCATTGAATGGACTCGCCCAACTCTTTAACATTAAAGATAAAGCTTACACCGCAATAAAGCTATCGCATGATCATTTACTTATTGGTGGACATATGTCAGCTGAGAAGACATTAGAGCGAGTTAGTCGAATTTTCGTTTTTGATAAAATGAATTTGAAAGTCAGAGAATTTTGTGAGAATTGTAACGTGTGTCTGCGTAAAAACAAGCTACATCGAACAGTAAAACCAACTTAAGGTCAAAATATCTTTTTTATAGAATAGAACATTGGAACAGCTCATCAGCTGACAGTTAGAAAAAAAATTGAATTGAGAAATAAAAGAAAGGATAAATGCCTTGACTTTGTTCCTTGGAATATTTTAAAATCTTCATTTGTTTTTTTTTAAATATATGAATGATTGTCTTCATTGACTGGTATTTATTGTAATGGTGTTTTTTCTTCAATGTCTATTTACTTGTTTAATCTGTACTGTAACTAGCTGTAGGGAATGCGAGTTTTCTGCGACCAAGATTGCAAGCGTGACTCAAGACAGTGCCACTTTATCTAAATAACCTTATGAAAATTTTAACTGTAGAAATGTAAAAGAGATAAGTGATCGAAAATTCACATTTGGAACCATGAGAGAACTACAAGAAAACAGTTTGAAACCATCTATAGTGGGGTCACTCCTTCGAGACCCTGTGAAGTAATTCTGAATAATATAGAATTTTCTGTGCATAGTTTTTTTCTCCTTTTAGTTGGTTTTTATGTTGGTGTTGGGTGGCTCAAACAAGGAAACTCATAGTGTTTGGAAAATTATTTTTGGTACAAATAATTTCAAAAAAAGGGGGGGGGGGAATCTTTAATCTTTTAGGAATTACAGCAAATATTCAGAATTAATATAACTATCATGGAAATGGGATTTGACTAGGAAATGGATTTTTGACAGAATATTCAGGATTAATATAGTTATCAAGGAAATGGGATTTGACTAGGAAGTGGACTTTTGATAAAGTAATATTCGGAATTTTAATTATGGGTTTCGACCCGGAAAGGCCACTTCCAAAGTTTACAGATATGGGGTTTTTGATTTGTTGATTTGCAATTCAATGGACCTTGGAAGGATTATATATATGAATTTCTGAAGCACTTACAGTTAGTTCCTCTCTTGTCTTGAGTTAGTTCCTCTCTTGTCTTGAGTTAGTTCCTCTCTTGTCTTGAGTTAGTTCCTCTCTTGTCTTGAGTTAGTTCCTCTCTTGTCTTGAGTTAGTCTCTTCTCTTGTCTTGAGTTAGTTCCTGTCTTGTCTTTATGCAGTAAAACTCTTGTATAGGATTTGCTTTGTATAATAAACACATAGTTTATAGTAAAAGAGACTCTTTTACCTCCTTCACGAGAACCCATAACTGAATGATTCGGCTAAGATACCAAAACGCTTATCAAAGTAAACCCTTTATCAGTAGAAAGAAGAGGTTTACACTCTCCCCACAGTCTTCAGGGCAAGGGTTATAAGTTATGCCCTGGGGGCATATAAGGTTTTTATTGAAATCTTTGTCATAGAAACTTGAAAAAAGGCTCATTCGATTGGAAATTCAAAGGGCTAGTGCCCTTTTTAATAGTCGAAAGTGATTTGAGGGCAAATAACCCCCCTCTCACCCCCACCTTTTCCCCAAACACTTCCAATCAAAATTTTTAGATAGCCATTTTATTCAACGTAGTTGAAAGTTTTGGAAATTAGGTCATTAAGGATGACAACCCCTCCCCCTCCCCCACAGCCCTCAGGGAAAGGGTTGTAAGTTATGCCCTGGGGGCATATAAGGTTTTTATTGAAAGCGTTGTCGTAGAAACTTCAAATGGGCTCATTCAATTGAAAATTGAAAGGGCTAGTGCCTTTTTTAATAGTTGAAAGTGATAGAAGAGTGACTAACGCCCCTCTCACGCTCACCATTTTCCCAAGCACATCTAATCAAAATTTTGAGATATTCATTTTGTTCAAGGTAGTTGAAAGTTCTGAAAATTAGGTCTTTTAGGATGATAACCCCTTCAGAGCCCTCAGTGCAAGGGTTGTAAGTTATGCCCTGGGGGCATATAAGATTTATGTATAAAGCTGTTATAGAAATCTCAAGAAGGGTTCATTTGATTGGAAATTGAAATTGCCCATTTAAATAGTCGAAAGTGAGCGAAGAGTAATGAACCCCCCTGTCACGCCCACCACTTCCCCAAAAATATTCAATCAAAGTTTAGAGATAGCCATTTTGTTCAAAATAGTTGAAAGTTCTGGAAATTATGTATTTATGGATGACAAACCCCCCGGAGCCCCTAGGGCAAAGGTTGTAAGTTATACCTTGGGGGCATAAAAGGTTTTTTATAGATAGAGTTGCTGTAAAACTTCAAAAGAGGCTCATTCAATTGGAAATTGAGTGGACTTAATAGTCGAAAGTGATTAGACGGTAACTAACCCCTTTCTCACACCCACCATTCCTCCAACCCCATACAATGAAAATTTTCAGATAGCCTCTTTTTTCAACGTAGTAGAAAGTTCTGGAAATTAGGTCTTTGAGAATGACCACCCCCCAGCCCTCAGGGCAAGGGTTGTAAGTAATGGCCTGGGGGCACATAGGGTTTTTATTGAAAGTGTTGTCGTAGAAACTTCAAAAGGGCTCATTTGATTGGAAATTGAAAGAGCTAGTGCCATTTTTAATATTTGAAAGTGGTTGGAGAGTGACTGACGCCCCTCTCACGCCCACCATTTCCCAAACACATCCAATCAAAATTTTGAGATAGTCATTTTGTTTAACATAGTTGATTTCCAGATAGAAATTATGTTTTTGAGGAGGATACTCCCCCACAGCCCTCAGGGTAAGGGTTGTAAGTTATGCCCTGGCGGCATATAAGGTTTTTATAGTAGGCGTTGTCGTAGAAACTTCCAAAAAGGCTCATTCGATTGGAAGTTCAAAGGGCTAGTGCCCTTTTTCATAGTCGAAAGGGATTGAAGGGCAACTAGCCCCCCTCTCACGCCCACCTTGTCCCCAAACACATCCAATCATAGTTTTATGTTCTGCTATTAGGTTTTTGAGGATGCCAACCCTCCACAACCCTCAGGGCAAGGGTTGTAAGTTATGCCCGATGGGCATATAAGGTTTTTATAGAAGGTGTTGTCGTAGGAACTTCAAAAAGAGCTCATTCGATAGGAAATTGAAATGGCTAGTGCCCTTTTTAATAGTCGAAAGTGATTGGAAGGCAACTTACACCCCTTCGACGCCCACCATTTCCCCAAACACATCCAATCGAAATTTTGAGTTAGCCATTTTGTTCCACGCAGTTTAAAGTTCAGGAAATTGTACCTTTGAGTAGGACACTCCCCCATAGTCTTCAGGGCAAGGGTTATAAGTTATTCCCTGGGGGCATATAAGGTTTATATAGAAAATTGTTGTAGAAATTTCAAAAAGGGCGCATTTGATTGGAAATTGAAATTGCCCATTTTAATAGCCGAAAGTGAGTGGAGAGTAATTAACACCCCTCTCACGCCCACCATTTCCCCAAAAATATTCAATCAAAGTTTAGAGATAGCCATTTTGTTCAACGTAGTTGAAAGTTCTTGAAATTATGTATTTAAGGATGACAAACTCCCCAGAGCCCCCAAGGCAAAGGATGTAAGTTATGCCCTGGGGGAATTTAAGGTTTTATAGATAGAGTTGTCGTAAAACTTCAAAAGAGGCTCATTCAATTGGAAATTGAGAGGGCTAGTGCCCTTTTTAATAGT
The DNA here is from genome assembly GCA_027921565.1 of Artemia sinica. NCBI lineage: Eukaryota > Metazoa > Arthropoda > Branchiopoda > Anostraca > Artemiidae > Artemia > Artemia sinica. The sequence goes on from CM051275.1 coordinate 18,248,231, forward strand.
CGAAAGTGATTGGAGGGTAACAAACCCCCTTCTAAAACCCACCATTCCTTCAAACCCATCCAATCCAAATTTTCAGATAGCCATTTTGTTCTACGTAGTAGAAAGTTCTGTAAATTAAGTCTTTGAGAATGACACCCCCCTCAGCCCTCAGGGCAAGGATTGTAAGTTATGGCCTGGGGGTATATAGGGTTTTTATTGAAAGTGTTGTTGTAGAAACTTCAAGTGGGCTCAATTGATTGGAAATTGAAAGGGCTAGTGCCATTTTTAATAGTTGAAAGTGATTGGAGAGTGACTAATGCCCCTCTCACGCCCACCATTTCCCCAAACACATCCAATCAAATTTTGAGATAGTCATTTTGTTTAATGTAGTTGAACAAAATGGAAATTAGGTCTTCTGGAAATTAGGTCTTCTGGAATGGAAGTTCTGGAAATTAGGTCTTAGAGGATGACAACCACCCTAACAGCCCTTAGGGTAAGGGTTGTAATTTATGCCCTGGGGCATATAAGGTGCTTATAGAAAGCGTTTTCGTTTCAAAAAGGGCTCATTCGATTGGAAATCGAAAGTCCTAGTGCCCTTTTTAATAGTCGAAAGTAATCGGAAGGCTTGACATTTTTATAGTAAAGATCGATGTGGGTATAATGTATTATTTTTTTGTTGTTGTTATTTAGACCAGGGCTCTTCGTATCGAAGGAGTTGTCGTGGGAACTTCGGAAAGGGCTCATTCGATTGAAAATAGAAAGGGCTGATGCCTTAAGATTAAATCAAAATGCACTGTGTTAATGCTAATTCCCTATATGGCATCCACAGTTCATATAATTATATGAACTGTGATGGCATCTCAGCAGTACCCCAAGAATGACTGAGGGTATTGTGTTCAAACTTTCGGGGCTACTTCTGCTCTTAAAATTTAACCAAATCAAAATAGCGTAAATGTATCCAAGCTATCAAAGAAAGTAAACAGATTTTTTTTTGCGAATGGTATCAAGTTTTCCATTTCAGGTCAACTAGAGGAGGTATGAAACTAAATAAAACACTACTATTTATGTCCAGATTTTTAAAAGGGTGTACTTTGTTAAAAATTACTGAAAATTTTTCTCCAGCATACAAATAGCAGGCCAAACTATAAAGTTAAAAAAAAACGAAAAGATTTAAAGTATTATTTTCTTTTTCCCTGAAAAGACTATGTCAATATAAAAAGAAAAGAAATTAATTAAAAAAACTTTTCCCACAAAATAAGTTTTGCCACAAAAGAAAAGTAAAGAACTCCATTAATCAAAAAATGAGTAAAAATAAAATCAAATAATCTACCAAGCTTGAAACTACCACAAATCAGCATCGATAAATAAATAAAACCCAAAACAAACAGAAATTACAATAAATAACCGAGTCAAACTCAAAACGAGCAGAAATTAACATAAGTTGAGCTCAAAACCCCTATGCCTTCCCAAGGCCAGAACATAATTTGCACTTTACTGAAAAAAATATAAATATTTTTACTTTTATAACTTTAATAAATCAAATAATATTAACATTTTGATTACTAAATATCAGCATATGCATATTAAACTGACAATGCACGTTCATTTGTATTTTTTTCAGTAAAGTGCAAATTATGTTCTTGATTTATTATTTGATTTTATTTTTGCTCATTTTTTGCTTAGTGGCGTTCTTTGCTTTTCTTTGAAAAACTTATATTGTGGAATTTTTTTTTAATTAATCTAGGTAAGTGACGATAACCAGTTGGTCAAGTTAGGTTGACCAACTGGTAAGTTGGTCAACTAGGTAAGTTATGTTAGGTTGAACAACATTGTTGTTCAACCTAACATATTTCCAATTTAAGCAAATCAATCTAATATCCACCTTCATTTATTCATAATATAAGAGACTTAGTCTCAGTGACCGATCCAGGGGACGAGGGGGCGCTCCCCTAAAATAGTCTAAAGTAGTGCAATTTATTTAATTATCACAAATTTGCGTTAATTAAACTTGTTTCTAACGCAAGTTTTTCATTTCAACCCAATTTGCGCCCCCCCCCCCCTTAAAAATAATCCTGGATCCGCCCCTGCTTAGTCTTTAAGACGCAGTCCAGTGCTGTCTAGTCAAAATGCCATTACGACGGTCTTGTTGTTGTCTGTATGCTGATTAGATTTTGTTTCATTTAGCTCTAATCCTTATTCAACTACACTTTTCGTCTTTTATCTCTTTTTAAGTTCTCGTTTTTCCTCTTTCTAAGTTTCTCAGTTCCTTCTACCCAGACCGATAATAATTGGCGTGGGGCAATGGACCCTTTCTTTATGGAGTCCAATGCTAGTAGTATGCGTCGTCTGGATTCTGCTACCCTATAGCAATCTCCATGTTATTCTGCTGCCCCTATAGCAATTTCTACATTATTCTATAGAAGCTTGACACCTTTTCAAAGAGATTCAGAGCTCCCTCACATGGCATATGGAATTCTATGGAAGCTATAGCAAGGACTGGTTTGGTGGGTATAGTCTGGTTTGGTGGATATAGTCTGGTTTAGTTTTTCAAAGAGAGTGAGTATTTGACATATTTGCAAAAAGGGATTCGCAAATTGGACACTATGAACGATATTAATTAATGTTTTGAATAATAGGAGTGTCAATGATTCTAATTAGTGACTGGATTGTATGAATGGGGGAGAAAAAAAAGGATTAAACTGATTAGCAGTTAAGGTAACCCCGAAGGAGTTGTTAACTCAGGTAATTTGTTATAAATTTGAAACATCATCAGTCTATGAAAATGGCTAACGACGGTAGAATGACATTGTGACTTCAGCTAGCTTTACCTTTCCGATGTGGTCTGTATAATACACAAGTGATGTTTGATAAGTATTGTCAATTTAAATAGGATCTAACGTTCCCTTCGTTCCCCCATTTCTGAGGGCAGGGGAGGGGAGGGGTCAATTTTGGAGGGAAAACCAAAAATACTCAGAATCGAAAATAAATGGGATCTGCCTCAAGGGGAAGGCTCAAAGTCCCTTCGTTCCCCCATTTCTGAGGGCAGGGGAGGGGGGGGGTTAATTTTGGAAAAAAACCAAAAATGCTCAGAATCGAAAATAAACGGGGAATCTGCATCAAGGGGAAGGCTCAGAGGCCCTTCGTTCCCACATTTCTGAGGGCAGGGGAGGGGGGGAGGGTCAATTTTGGAGGGAAAGCCAAAAATACTCAGAATTGAAAATAAACAAGATCAGTCTCATGGGCAAGGCTCAGAGGTCCTTCGCTCCTCCATTTCTGAGGGGCAGGGGAGGGAGGGGGTCAATTTTGGAGGGAAAACCAAAAATACTCAGAATCGAAAATAAACGGGGAATCTGCCTCAAGGGGAAGGCTCAGAGGCCCTTCGTTCCCACATTTCTGAGGGCAGGGGAGGGGAGGGGGAGTCAATTTCAAAGGGAAAACCAAAAATACTCAGAATCGAAAATAAACGGGATCTACCTCAAGGGGAAGGCCTGGGCTGATGTTTGCAAGTCGAAGAATTTGTCATTGTTGGTTTGAATGTCTAAAGTGCCTGTCTTTCTCTGTTTACATGTCTGATTCTTTTTGTGTGCATGTCCGGGTTGGTGTTTGCAAGTCCAAGTTGGGTTTTCAGACCTACGTTTTTATTAGATTTTCGTGCGTGTTTGGTTCCCGGGGTTTATTATTTGAGAAGTTAACTTTAGTGTTTCGTGATTTGACGTGCCTGAAATCATGAATTAGAATAGTTAATTAGCTGTTTGGGTTTTCAGACCTAGTTTTTTAGATTTTAGTGGGTGTTAGGCTCCTGGGATTTATTATTTGAGAAGTTAACTTTAGTATTTCATAGTTTGACTTGCCTGAAATCATGAATTAGAATATTTAATTGGCTGTTTGGGAATTTTCAGACCTAGGTTTTTTAGATTTTCGTGTGTGTTTGACTCCTGGGGTTTATTATTTGAGAAGTTAACTTTAGTATTTTGTGGTTTTACGTGACTGAAATCATGAATTAGAATAGTTAATTAGCTGTTTGGGTTTTCAGACCTAGTTTTTTAGATTTTCGTGGGCGTTAGGTTCCTGGGATTTATTATTTGAGAAGTTAACTTTAGTATTTCGTATTTGACGTGCCTGAAATCATGAATTAGAATATTTAATTGGCTGTTTGGGGATTTTCAGACCTAGGTTTTTCAGGTTTTCGTGTGTGTTTGACTCCTGGGGTTTATTATTTGAGAAGTTAACTTTAGTATTTTGTGGTTTTACGTGCCTGAAATCATAAATTAGAATATTTAATTAGCTGTTTAGGGTTTTCAGACCTAGGTTTTTTAGATTTTCGTGGATGTTTGACTCCTGGGGCTTATTATTTGAGAAGTTAACTTTAGTATTTTGTGGTTTTACGTGCCTGAAATCATGAATTAGAATAGTTAATTACCTGTTTAGGGTTTTCAGACCTAGGTTTTTTAGATTTTCATTGGTGTTTGTTTCCTGGAGTTTATTATTTGAGAAGGTAACTTTAGTATTTCATGGTTTGACGTACCTGAAATCATGAATTAGAATAGTTAATTAGCTGTTTGGGTTTTCAGACCTAGTTTTTTAGATTTCGTGGGTGGTAGGTTCCTGGGGTTTATTATTTGAGAAGTTAACTTTAGTATTTCGTGATTTGACGTGCCTGAAATCATGAATTAGAATAGTTAATTAGCTGTTTGGGTTTTCAGACATAGTTTTTTAGATTTTCATGGGTGTTAGGTTCCTGGGATTTATTATTTGAGAAGTTAACTTTAGTATTTCATGGTTTGACTTGCCTAAAATCATGAATTAGAATATTTAATTGACTGTTTGGGGATTTTCAGACCTAGGTTTTTTAGGTTTTCGTGGGTGTTTGTTTCCTGGAGTTTATTATTTGAGAAGTTAACTTTAGTATTTTGTGGTTTTACGTGCCTGAAATCATGAATTAGAATAGTTAATTAGCTGTTTGGGTTTTCAGACCTAGTTTTTTAGATTTTCGTGGGTGTTAGGTTCCTGGGACTTATTATTTGAGAAGTTAACTTTAGTATTTCATGGTTTGACTTGCCTGAAATCATGAATTAGAATATTTAATTGGCTGTTTGGGGATTTTCAGACCTAGGTTTTTTAGGTTTTCGTGGGTGTTTGTTACCTGGAGTTTATTATTTGAGAAGTTAACTTTAGTATTTTGTGGTTTTACGTGCCTGAAATCATGAATTAGAATAGTTAATTAGCTGTTTGGGTTTTCAGACCTAGTTTTTTAGATTTTCGTGGGTGTTAGGTTCCTGGGATTTATTATTTGAGAAGTTAACTTTAGTATTTCATGGTTTGACTTACCTGAAATCATGAATTAGAATATTTAATTGGCTGTTTGGGGATTTTCAGACCTAGGTTTTTTAGGTTTTCGTGGGTGTTTGTTTCCTGGAGTTTATTATTTGAGAAGTTAACTTTAGTATTTTGTGGTTTTACGTGCCTGAAATCATGAATTAGAATAGTTAATTAGCTGTTTAGGGTTTTCAGACCTAGGTTTTTTAGATTTTCGTAGGTGTTTGTTTCCTGGGGTTTATTATTTCAGAAGTTAACTTTAGTATTTCGGGGTTTGACGTGCCTGAAATCATGAATTAGAATAGTTGATTAACTGTTTGGGTTTTCAGACCTACATTTCTTAGATTTTCGTGGGCGTATCTGATGAAATAATTTAGGTCGTATGATCAATTTAATTTATTTTTTAATGCACTAGTTTTTCAGTAAGGACATTCGATATCCTAAAAGTGTTTAATTCAAACTTTTACCTTGACCATCGATGTTGTTAGCAGAATTTCAAAAGGATCATTTATGAATGCTGGCGTATCTGATGAAATAATTTAGATCGTATGATCAATTTAATTATTTTTTAATGCAGTGATTTCACCTCTTGGATATACAGTACAGATACTTCATTCAAGAAGTTATGAAAAAATCGCAAGTAAGTAACAAACTCTTTATTGTTTTCACCTCTTGGATATACAATGTGGATATTTCATTCAATAAATTATGAAAAAATTGTAAGCAAGTAACAAACTCTTTCCTGAAGTCACATCTTGGATACACAATGCAGAAACTTCATTTAAGAAACTATGAAAAAATTGTAAATAAGTAAGTACCAAATTCTTTCTTGAAGTCACCTCTTGGATACACAATGCAGAAATTTCATTAAAGAAATTATGAAAAAATTGTAAGTAAGTAGCAAATTCTTTCTTGAATTCACCTGCTGGATAAACAAAAAGACATTTCGTTCAAGAAATTATGACAAAATTCTAAGTAAGTAACAAACTCTTTCTTGAAGTTACCTCTTGGATACACAATGCAGAAATTTCATTTAAGAAATTATGAAAAAATTGTAAGCAAGTAACAAACTCTTTCCTGAAGTCACCTCTTGGATACACAATGCAGAAACTTCATTTAAGAAACTATGAAAAAAATTGTAAGTAAGTAAGTAACAAATTCTTTCTTGAAGTCACTTCTTGGATACACAATACAGAAATTTCATTAAAGAAACTATGAAAAAATTGTAAGTAAGTAGCAAATTCTTTCTTGAATTCACCTGCTGGATAAACAAAAAGACATTTCGTTCAAGAAATTATGACAAAATTCTAAGTAAGTAACAAACTCTTTATTGTTTTCACGACTTAGATACACGATGTAGAAATTTAATTCAAGAAATTATGAAAATATTTGTAAGTAAGTAACAAACTCTTTATTGATTTCACCTCTTGGATATACAGTACAGATACTTCATTCAATAAATTATGAAAAAATCGCAAGTAAGTAACAAACTCTTTATTGTTTTCACCTCTTGGATATACAATGCGGATATTTCATTCAATAAATTATGAAAAAATTGTAAGCAAGTAACAAACTCTTTCCTGAAGTCACCTCTTGGATACACAATGCAGAAACTTCATTTAAGAAACTATGAAAAAATTGTAAGTAAGTAAGTAACAAATTCTTTCTTGAAGTCTCCTCTTGGATACACAATACAGAAATTTCATAAAAGAAATTATGAAAAAATTGTAAGTAAGTAGCAAATTCTGTCTTGAATTCACCTGCTGGATAAACAAAAAGACATTTCGTTCAAGAAATCATGACAAAATTCTAAGTAAGTAACAAACTCTTTATTGTTTTCACGACTTAGATACACGATGTAGGAATTTAATTCAAGAAATTATGAAAAAATTCTCAGTAAGTAACAATTTCTTTCTTGAAGTCAACTCTTGGATACACAATACGGAAATTTCATTCAAGAAATTATGAAAATATTTGTAAGTAAGTAACAAACTCTTTATTGATTTCACCTCTTGGATATACAGTACAGATACTTCATTCAATAAATTACGAAAAAAACCGCAAGTAAGTAACAAACTCTTTATTGTTTTCACCTCTTGGATATACAATACGGAAATTTCATTCAATAAATTATGAAAATTTGTAAGCAAGTAACAAACTCTTTCCTGAAGTCACCTCTTGGATACACAATACAGAAATTTCATGAAAGAAATTATGAAAAAAATTGTAAGTAAGTAGCAAATTCTTTCTTGAATTCACCTGCTGGATAAACAAAAAGACATTTCGTTCAAGAAATTATGACAAAATTCTAAGTAAGTAACAAACTCTTTATTGTTTTCACGACTTAGATACACGATGTAGAAATTTAATTCAAGAAATTATGAAAAAATTCTCAGTAAGTAACAATTTCTTTCTTGAAGTCAACTCTTGGATACACAATACGGAAATTTCATTCAAGAAATTATGAAAATATTTGTAAGTAAGTAAAAAACTCTTTATTGATTTCACCTCTTGGATATACAGTACAGATACTTCATTCAATAAATTATGAAAAAATCGCCAGTAAGTAACAAACTCTTTATTGTTTTCACCTCTTGGATATACAATACGGAAATTTCATTCAATAAATTATGAAAATTTGTAAGCAAGTAACAAACTCTTTCCTGAAGTCACCTCTTGAATACACAATGCAGAAACTTCATTTAAGAAAGTGTGAAAAAATTGTAAGTAAGTAAGTAAGTAACAAATTCTTTCTTGAGTTCGCCTCTTGGCTAAACAAAAAAAGTCATTTCGTTCAAGAAATTATGACAAAATTCTAAATAAGTAACAAACCCTTTCTTGAATTCGTCATTGGGTTGTACAATACAGAAATTTAATTCAGGAAACTATGAAAAACATTGCAAACAAACTCTTTCTCGAACTCGCTTCCTGGACAGACAACACAGCAATTTCACTCAAGAAATTATGAAAAAATTGTAAGTAAGTAGCAAACTGTTCTTGAATTCTCCTCCTGGATGCACAATACAGATATTTCATTCAAGAAATTATAAAAAAAAAATTGTAAGTAAGTAACAAACTCTTTCTTGAATACACTTTTTGGATACACAATACGGAAATTTCATTCAAGAAATTATGAGAAAATTCTAAGTAAGTAACAATCTCTTTCTTGAAGTCCCCTCTTGGATACGCAATACGATAGCTGTTTGGGTTTTCAGACCTAGTTTTTTAGATTTTTGTGGGTGTTAGGTTCCTGGGATTTATTATTTGAGAAGTTAACTTTAGTATTTCATGGTTTGACTTGCCTGAAATCATGAATTAGAATATTTAATTGGCTGTTTGGGGATTTTCAGACCTAGGTTTTTTAGGTTTTCGTGGGTGTTTGTTACCTGGAGTTTATTATTTGAGAAGTTAACTTTAGTATTTTGTGGTTTTACGTGCCTGAAATCATGAATTAGAATAGTTAATTAGCTGTTTGGGTTTTCAGACCTAGTTTTTTAGATTTTCGTGGGTGTTAGGTTCCTGTTAGCTTCTGGATAAACAAAAAGACATTTCGTTCAAGAAATTATGACGAAATTCTAGGTAAGTAACAAACTCTTTATTGTTTTCACGACTTAGATACACGATGTAGAAATTTAATTCAAGAAATTATGAAAAAATTCTCAGTAAGTAACAATTTCTTTCTTGAAGTCAACTCTTGGATACACAATACGGAAATTTCATTCAAGAAATTATGAAAATATTTGTAAGTAAGTAACAAACTCTTTATTGTTTTCACCTCTTGGATATACAATGCGGATATTTCATTCAATAAATTATGAAAAAATTGTAAGCAAGTAACAAACTCTTTATTGTTTTCACCTCTTGGATATACAATACGAAAATTTCATTCAATAAATTATTAAAATTTGTAAGCAAGTAACAAACTCTTTCCTGAAGTCACCTCTTGAATACACAATGCAGAAACTTCATTTAAGAAAGTATGAAAAAATTGTAAGTAAGTAAGTAAGTAACAAATTCTTTCTTGAATTCGCCTCTTGGATAAACAAAAAAATAGTCATTTCATTCAAGAAATTATGACAAAATTCTAAATAAGTAACAAACCCTTTCTTGAATTCGTCATTGGGTTGCAAAATACAGAAATTTAATTCAGGAAAGTATGAAAAACATTGCAAACAAACTCTTTCTCGAACTCGCTTCCTGGACAGACAATACAGCAATTTCACTCAAGAAATTATGAAAAAATTGTAAGTAAGTAGCAAATTGTTTCTTGAATTCTCCTCCTTAATGCAAAATACAGATATTTCATTCAAGAAATTATAAAAAAATTGTAAGTAAGTAACAAACTCTTTCTTGAAGTCCCCTCTTGGATACGCAATACGATACGGAAATTTCATTCAAGAAATTATGAGAAAATTCCAGGTAAGTAACAATCTCTTTCTTGAAGTCCCCTCTTGGATACACAATACGGATATTTTATTCAAGAAATTATAAAAAAAGGAAAGTAAGTAACAAACTCTTTAGTGATTAAACACGTTTTGAAACTACATGCTATTTGCTTGCCTTTCCTTGGTACCTTTCCAAACGAGCGGGGATTCCCCACTGGTTCCTACACATTGCAAAAAAGTGAGCAGTACGAAAACTCCACGTTTTCAACCAGACTGGTTTTTTAGACAACACCCCATTTTTTTTAGGGGTCAATCAGAGACAGCGGAGATTGCTCAATATACGATAACTTGATTGGTGATTGGTTACACACCGCAACGGCGCATACATAGTGAGAGAGAAATGCAAAGTCGACAAAGCTTTATTTCATTTTTTAAGGTTAATTTAGACGAGATTACGTGCGCGCACGTAACCTCGTCTAAATTAACCTTAAAAAATGAAATAAAGCTATGTCGACTTTGCAGGTCTCTCTCACTATGTATGCGCTGTTGCGGTGTGTAACCAATCACCAATCAAGTTATCGTATATTGAGCAATCTCCGCTGTCTCTGATTGACCCCTAAAAAAAAAATGGGGTGTTGTCTAAAAAACCAGTCTGGTTGAAAACGTGGAGTTTTCGTACTGCTCACTTTTTTGCAATGTGTAGGAACCAGTGGGGAATCCCCGCTCGTTTGGAAAGGTACCAAGGAAAGGCAAGCAAATAGCATGTAGTTTCAAAACGTGTTTAATCACGTAAAGAGTTTGTTACTTACTTTCCTTTTTTTATAATTTCTTGAATAAAATATCCGTATTGTGTATCCAGGAGGGGACTTCAAGAAAGAGATTGTTACTTACCTGGAATTTTCTCATAATTTCTTGAATGAAATTTCCGTATCGTATTGCGTATCCAAGAGGGGACTTCAAGAAAGAGTTTGTTACTTACTTACAATTTTTTTTATAATTTCTTGAATGAAATATCTGTATTGTGCATCCAGGAGGAGAATTCAAGAAACAGTTTGCTACTTACTTACAATTTTTTCATAATTTCTTGAGTGAAATTGCTGTATTGTCTGTCCAGGAAGCGAGTTCGAGAAAGAGTTTGTTTGCAATGTTTTTCATAGTTTCCTGAATTAAATTTCTGTATTGTGCAACCCAATGACGAATTCAAGAAAGGGTTTGTTACTTATTTAGAATTTTGTCATAATTTCTTGAATGAAATGACTTTTTTTTGTTTATCCAAGAGGCGAATTCAAGAAAGAATTTGTTACTTACTTACTTACTTACAATTTTTTCATACTTTCTTAAATGAAGTTTCTGCATTGTGTATTCAAGAGGTGACTTCAGGAAAGAGTTTGTTACTTGCTTACAAATTTTCATAATTTATTGAATGAAATTTCCGTATTGTATATCCAAGAGGTGAAAACAATAAAGAGTTTGTTACTTACTGGCGATTTTTTCATAATTTATTGAATGAAGTATCTGTACTGTATATCCAAGGGGTGAAATCAATAAAGAGTTTGTTACTTACTTACAAATATTTTCATAATTTCTTGAATGAAATTTCCGTATTGTGTATCCAAGAGTTGACTTCAAGAAAGAAATTATTACTTACTAAGAATTTTTTCATAATTTCTTGAATTAAATTTCTACATCGTGTATCTAAGTCGTGAAAACAATAAAGAGTTTGTTACTTACCTAGAATTTTGTCATAATTTCTTGAACGAAATGTCTTTTTGTTTATCCAGAAGGTGATTTCAAGAAAGAATTTGCTACTTACTTACAATTTTTTTCATAATTTCCTTTATGAAATTTCTGTATTGTGTATCCAAGAGGTGACTTCAAAGAGTTTGTTACTTGCTTACAAATTTTCATAATTTATTGAATGAAATTTCCGTATTGTATATCCAAGAGGTGAAAACAATAAAGAGTTTGTTACTTACTTGCGATTTTTTCGTAATTTATTGAATGAAGTATCTGTACTGTATATCCAAGAGGTGAAATCAATAAAGAGTTTGTTACTTACTTACAAATATTTTCATAATTTCTTGAATGAAATTTCCGTATTGTGTATCCAAGAGTTGACTTCAAGAAAGAAATTGTTACTTACTGAGAATTTTTTCATAATTTCTTGAATTAAATTTCTACATCGTGTATATAAGTCGTGAAAACAATAAAGAGTTTGTTACTTACTTAGAATTTTGTCATGATTTCTTGAACGAAATGTCTTTTTGTTTATCCAGCAGGTGAATTCAAGACAGAATTTGCTACTTACTTACAATTTTTTCATAATTTCTTTAATGAAATTTCTGTATTGTGTATCCAAGAGGTGACTTCAAGAAAGAATTTGTTACTTACTTACTTACAATTTTTTCATAGTTTCTTAAATGAAGTTTCTGCATTGTGTATCCAAGAGGTGACTTCAGGAAAGAGTTTGTTACTTGCTTACAATTTATTCATAATTTATTGAATTAAATATCCGCATTGTATATCCAAGAGATGAAAACAATAAAGAGTTTGTTACTTACTTGCGATTTTTTAATAATTTATTGAATGAAGTATCTGTAATATATATCCAAGAGGTGAAATCAATAAAGAGTTTGTTACTTACTTACAAATATTTTCATAATTTCTTGAATGAAATTTCCGTATTGTGTATCCAAGAGTTGACTTCAAGAAAGAAATTGTTACTTACTGAGAATTTTTTCATAATTTCTTGAATTAAATTTCTACATCATGTATCTAAGTCGTGAAAACAATAAAGAGTTTGTTACTTACTTAGAATTTTGTCATAATTTCTTGAACGAAATGTCTTTTTCTTTATCCAGCGGGTGAATTCAAGAAAGAATTTGCTACTTACTTACAATTTTTTCATAATTTCTTTAATGAAATTTCTGTATTGTGTATCCAAGAAGTGACTTCAAGAAAGAATTTGTTACTTACTTACTTACAATTTTTTTCATAGTTTCTTAAATTAAGTTTCTGCATTGTGTATCCAAGAGGTGACTTCAGGAAAGAGTTTGTTACTTGCTTACAATTTTTTCATAATTTCTTAAATGAAATTTCTGCATTGTGTATCCAAGAGGTAACTTTAAGAAAGAGTTTGTTACTTACTTAGAATTTTGTCATAATTTCTTGAACGAAATGTCTTTTTGTTTATCCAGCAGGTGAATTCAAGAAAGAATTTGCTACTTACTTACAATTTTTTCATAATTTCTTTAATGAAATTTCTGCATTGTGTATCCAAGAGGTGACTTCAAGAAAGAATTTGTTACTTACTTATTTACAATTTTTTCATAGTTTCTTAAATGAAGTTTCTGCATTGTGTATCCAAGATGTGACTTCAGGAAAGAGTTTGTTACTTGCTTACAATTTTTTCATAATTTATTGAATGAAATATCCGCATTGTATATCCAAGAGGTGAAAACAATAAAGAGTTTGTTACTTACTTGCGATTTTTTCATAATTTCTTGAATGAAGTATCTGTACTGTATATCCAAGAGGTGAAACCACTGCATTAAAAAATAAATTAAATTGATCATACGATCTGAATTATTTCATCAGATACGCCAGCATTCATAAATGATCCTTTTGAAATTCTGCTAACAACATCGATGGTCAAGGTAAAAGTTTGAATTAAACACTTTTAGGATATCGAATGTCCTTACTGAAAAACTAGTGCATTAAAAAATAAATTAAATTGATCATACGACCTAAATTATTTCATCAGATACGCCCACGAAAATCTAAGAATCGTAGGTCTGAAAACCCAAACAGTTTATTAACTATTCTAATTCATGATTTCAGGCACGTCAAACCCCGAAATACTAAAGTTAACTTCTCAAATAATAAACCCCAGGAAACAAACACCCACGAAAATCTAAAAAACCTAGGTGTGAAAACCCTAAACAGCTTATTAACTATTCTAATTCATGATTTCAGGCACGTAAAACCACAAAATACTAAAGTTAACTTCTCAAATAATAAACTCCAGGTAACAAACACCCACGAAAACCTAAAAAACCTAGGTCTGAAAATCCCCAAACAGCCAATTAAATATTCTAATTCATGATTTCAGGCAAGTCAAACCATGAAATACTAAAGTTAACTTTTCAAATAATAAATCCCAGGAACCTAACACCCACGAAAATCTAAAAAACTAGTTCTGAAAACCCAAAAAGCTAATTAACTATTCTAATTCATGATTTCAGGCACCTCAAATCACGAAATACTAAAGTTAACTTCTCAAATAATAAACCCCGGGAACCAAACACGCCAGAAAATCTGAAAAAACGTAGGTCTGAAAACCCAACTTGGACCTGCAAACACCAACCCGGACATGCAAACAAAAAGAATCAGACATGTAAACAGAGAAAGACAGGCACTTTAGACATTCAAACCAACAAAGACAAATTCTTCGACTTGCAAACATCAGCCCAGGCCTTCCCCTTGAGGTAGATCCTGTTTATTTTCGATTCTGAGTATTTTTGGTTTTCCCTCTGAAATTGACCCCCCCTCCCCCTCCCCTGCCCTCAGAAATGTGGGAACGAAGGGCCTCTGCGCCTTCCCTCTGAGGCAGCTTCCCCGTTTATTTTCGATTCTGAGTATTTTTGGTTTTCCCTCCAAAATTGACCCCCTCCCTCTCCTGCCCCTCAGAAATGGAGGAACGAAGGACCTCTGAGCCTTGCCCATGAGACTGATCTCGTTTATTTTCGATTCTGAGTATTTTTGGTTTTCCCTCCAAAATTGACCCCCCCCCCCCTCCCCTGCCCTCAGAAATGTGGGAACGAAGGGCCTCTGAGCCTTCCCCTTGAGGCAGATTCCCCGTTTATTCTCGGTTCTGAGCATTTTTGGTTTTCCCTCCAAAATTGACCCCCCCCTCCCCTGCCCTCAGAAATGGGGGAACGAAGGGCCTCTGAGCCTTGCCCTTGAGGCAGATCCCATTTATTTTCGATTCTGAGTATTTTTGGTTTTCCCTCCAAAATTGACCCCTCCCTTCCCCTGCCCTCAGAAATGTGGGAACGAAGGGAACGTTAGATCCTATTTTAAATTGACAATACTTATCAAACATCACTTGTGTATTATACAGACCACATCGGAAAGGTAAAGCTAGGTCAAGTCACAATGTCGTTCTACCGTCGTTAGCCATTTTCATAGACTGATGATGTTTCAAATTTATAACAAATTACCTGAGTTAACAACTCCTTCGGGGTTACCTTAACTGCTAATCAGTTTAATCCTTTTTTTCTCCCCCCTTCATACAATCCAGTCACTAATTAGAATCATTGACACTCCTATTATTCAAAACATTAATTAATATCGTTCATAGTGTCCAATTTGTGAATTCCTTTTTGCAAAAATGTCAAATACTTCTTCTCTTTGAAAAACTAAACCAGACTATATCCACCAAGCCAGACTATACCCACCAAACCAGTCCTTGCTATAGCTTCCATAGAATTCCATATGCCATGTGAGGGAGCTCTGAATCTCTTTGAAAAGGTGTCAAGCTTCTATAGAATAATGTAGAAATTGCTATAGGGGCAGCAGGATAACATGGAGATTGCTATAGGGGCAGCAGAATCCAGACGACGCATACTACTAATGCTCCTTAGGACTTTTCATAGCTCTTTCAAATATAAAACGCCTATTGTCATATTTCAATAAATTTCACCTTCCCCGGGCCGGATCCAGGATTTTTTCTTAGGGGGGGGGGCGCAAAATAGGTTGATCCGAAAAAAAATTAGGGGGGCGCAAAATAGGTTGATCCAATAAACTTGCGTTAGGAGCAAGTTTAATTAACGCAGACTTGAGTTAATTAAGTAAATTACACTACTTTAGCCTACACTAGGGGGGGCACCCCCCTCACCCCCTCTCTGGATCCGCCACTGCACCTTCCCCTAAAATAGATTTCTGAGTATTCACCTAAATATTTCTATTTAAAAAGTTTTAATTGTGTTTTAATTAGCTATTAGCTAATTAGGAATGTTTCGTGATAGTCTTGTAATGGCTGGTCTTGTAATTGTGTGTGTTGGTGGGAGGGGGAAGGAGTTTACCGAAAACGTTTATTAGTCATTTAATTATAGCAATAATTTTCTAATGAAATCTTATGGTCGTTAGGACTTTGCATAGTTCTTGTAATTTCAAGCCTTAAACGTATAATTTTGTTCTTTGATGAATTTCACCTCTCCTCAAAATAGATTTCTGAGTGCCTACATCACTACGCTAATTTTAAAACTTTTAATTAGTTTTAATTTAAAAAAGTAATATTTTTCGTACTGGTTTTATAATTGCTGGCTAGCCTTACCTAATTTAATGCTTCTAAAAGGGTGTGAGTTGGGAGGGGGAGGCTCACTGAACACGTTTATTGTTCGTATAGCTAAGATGCTCGTAAATTTCAGACTAATTGTCATAACCTTGGGTAAAAAATAGCCTTCTTTCTCTGATTTATTTTTTTTTTCTTTATGACAGGGGCGGATCCAGGATTTTTTTTAGCGGGGGCGCAAAATAGGTTGATCCTATAAACTTGCGTTAGGAGCAACTTTAATTACCGCAAATTTGTGTTAATTAAGTAAATTACACTATTTTAGACTACGCTGGGAGGGTGGCCC
Source organism: Artemia sinica (assembly GCA_027921565.1). Taxonomy (NCBI): domain Eukaryota; kingdom Metazoa; phylum Arthropoda; class Branchiopoda; order Anostraca; family Artemiidae; genus Artemia; species Artemia sinica. The sequence continues at coordinate 18,264,552 of CM051275.1, forward strand.
TCTTCCCCTGGATCCGCCACTGGTTTATGATGGAAAGGGAATAAGGTTTTTGTAATTACTTGCTATTAGAACCCTCCCGAAAAAATACTCAGTTCTAAGTAAATTACTTTAAATTTTTACATTTCTTAGGCTAAAAACTGTGTTGGTAAAATCTTGTAGCACCTGAATTGGTGCTCACAATTTTTATTTTTTTTTGTTTTTTATTTTTTTTTTTATTTTTTTTTTTTTCTACTGAGTAAAAGGGACATTTAGAGGGGAAGTAAAATGTTTTGATAGACAATTACCTTCAACCATCTAAACTTTGAAAATTAAAATTGGAAGACATACTAATCAATATCAAAATTCAAACAAAAAATATCTTTTTGGCGTTTAATTTGAAAGACTAGACGTTAAGCTAGAGCATATGCACGGAAATTTTTTTTTTGTGGTGGGGGGGGGGAATTGGAAAGAAAAACACAAATCATAAGATAGAAATAATATTATAGAGACAGCAATAAAAACCTTGAAACTTCAGGGTGAAGCTAGGGCCTTAGATAGCTGTCCCTAAGTCAATGAATGCGTTGATTGCAGTTTCAAAGTTTTGATCTACTTCATCAAACATTTCGTGGTAACGAACTGTAAGTAAGGAGTGACGCGGCCCAATAGTAACCGAAACTCTAAATAACCAAATTTTGATATCAATAGATATATCAAAAGAATTGGCTTATTATACTAATCCCGAATATATCATATTTATTGGTTTTAGTGTTACATATCAAAGGCTAAGAGCCTAAGTAAATTTGCCTGATTTTCTAAAAAGGGGGAAACATTCCCTAAAAGTCGAAGTATCTTGAGAGAAAGCACACCATCAGATTTAGCGTATCAGAGAATCCTACTATTGAGGTTTGAAGCTCCTATAGGAGCTTCAATGTGCAAATTTTGCAAAAGTGTGGAATTTTGTATTTTTTGCCAGAAGAAGGATCACGGATGTGTGTTTATTTGTTTGCTTTTTGCTTTCCCCAGGGATGATCGTATCAAACCAACGGTTCTAGAATATCAGGAGCGGGCTCATTCAAACAGACAAAAAAAGTTCTAGTGCCCTTTTTAAGTGACTAAATAGACTAGAGGGCAAGTAGCCACTCTCCCATGCCCCTTTCCCCCCCAAAATCATCTAATCAAAATGCTGATATAGCGATTTTGTTTAGCTATACTTTGTTTAACTAGGTCCCCCCCCACAACACTTCATGAAAGGTCTTTAAGTTATAAAATTTTCCATTGTTTACGTATAGTATTTGTTGTTGGGAAGTGTACATACGTTTCAGGTTTGAGAGGGGGGAGGGGGTGAATTTTCTGCTGTGAAGATTTTTCACGGGGAGAATTTTCCATAGAGAGGGAAGTTTTCGGGGGGGCGGGTGAACTTTTTAGGGGCAACTTTTACACTGGGGGAATTTGCCAGAATTACCCCTTTTACTTTTTTTATTGTAAAAAATATTCTTCATTTTATTTATTATAATAAAAAATTCTTTTTATTTTTCATACTTCCTCTTTGCCGATTCAATTTTACGTGTGAAGATGTTAAGGGCGATTGCTCGGAGTATATTTTCATCTGGATTGAATTGTCTAGAGGATCTCTCCCTAGGGGGGGGGGGAATTTCCGTAGGGGTGGATAGACAGGTCATTGAGGAAAAGGAAACCCCTCACATACCTAATAATTTCTGTTTGTCTTAAGTTTTAATTTTGCTCCTTACTTTCAGTTGAAAAAACTTCTTTTTTTTATTTAATCTAAGATAGTGTTAAATGTTCATGTGTATGATTTTTTCCCGTTTAATTTTTCTGCTTTGCAAGAATTTTTTGCCATAACATCTGCAATTTTTTTTCTTTGTTAAATGACCGACAAATTTTATCGCCTCTGCTTTAAAATCGTTTGCGACTATAAAGAATAAATAAATAAAAATGACTAAATTACTTGTACAAAAAGAAATAATAATATACAAATGTTAAATAGCAAAACTTCCTTATTTCACTGATTTATGCCTCAATAAAGACTAACTTCTTATTTTTTGTACCTTTCCCAGTAGAAATTCAGCTAGTGAAAAATTACCATCATTTGCATCTTGGCATAATCTCAACATGTTCGATGAACTCAGATCCCGCTGTGATAGCCGTGAAGTTCATTAAAGAGTTAATAGGAAAGTTTAATTAACACCTAAATTTGATGTCGTATGCCGTATGCTGCACACCTTAGATAGTAACCACTGTCTCATATATCATACGGTGTGACTTAGACAAAAGTAGTTGTAGCTCATCCACATAATGTACGTATATGCAAATCTATGAACAATGGAATTGACATACTTGTTCATTAAGTACAATTCTGTCTTTGGTGTCTAAGTATGTGTCTTACAAGCCAAGTTTCTTACGCCAAGTAACCTTTTTATGTTTGTATTTTTTTTTTTAATTTTTTTTTTTTTTTTTTTTTTTTTTTTTTTTTTTTTTTTTAGTATTAATAATATAAGTATGGGTATAATACAACATAAAACAACATTTTATGGACTAAGTTTAACATCAAAAAAATTAAAAATTAAAAAAAAAAAAAATTAAAAAAAAATTAAAAAAAAGTCTACATTTTTTAAAACAATTTATAATTTAACGTCAGATAGGGCCACAGTTATTTAACAAAGCATTCTTAGGCATTTTGGACAAACTAACAACTCATCGTAGCACCAAGTCGCCTGAGGCCAACACAGCTACGCACGCTCCTCCTCCACCCCAATCTATTCAAAGCCTCCCTTTTTACACCCGCCCACGAAGTTCTCATTTCCTTTAAATCTTTCTTTATGACGTCCTCCCACCCCTAGCTTTTTAACTAAAAAAGACTACGAAAAGTTAATTTGTAGTTCCGAATCATCTTAGGGATAGCTCAAACAAAAACAAATTACTAGAATTTGTATGTTTTGATCAGACCAAAAGACCGGGATATTCATGACACCCTAAGACGGGGCACAAATTTCCTGTCCACTATCAGCTTAAGAAATACATTTATAAGTCCCTGGACCCCTATGCAGAAGAAAAAATTAAAACTAATTTGGTCTGTATTGATTCAAGACGCCTGAATATGGGCAATAAATTTGTTTCGTCTCTAATAAGCTTGAAACTCATACAGCGTGTAGACAGAATCAATTTGAATTTAATGAAGACAAAATTTGTCTTCTAAACATCTAATTAAATTTTAAAACATAAACAAATTTAAAAGCTAAAAAACACCTAATCAAAATTTTAAGATAGTCATTTTGTTCAGCGTGGTTGAAAGGTCTCGATATTATGTCTTTGAGGATGTCATTGAGATGGCTAAAGTTTGGTTGTATCAATTTGTGACACCTGAAATTGGACCAAAAAAGTTTGTCTTCTCCGATTGACTTGAACTTACAAGGCATGTAGACTAGATTAACGGAACTTCTCTGGGTCAGGTGAATAAAGACAAAAAAAAAAAAAGTGACACACGATTATCCGAAGAAAGACTAATTTTTGTCCGTTGGACTTGTAACTTACTAGACATCACAACTTGAAGCACAGCTCGCTCCTATCGATTTGTAGTGGAAAAACGAGTTTAGTTCACTAATACACTTTAAAATTACAGGATAGATGGACAGGACCAAAAAAAAAAAAAAACAAAGGAGAAAAAAATATGGAAACAGACCTGGTTGTATTTATTTCTTTGCCTCCCTATATAGGCTACATATTTTTTTTTTAGATACTACAAAACAGGACTATTTTTTGTAAATGACCTTGACATGAATTTATTTAATTAAGCTAGCAGTTATGGCAAAACACATCATGAAATAGCTCTTTCAGGCAGAATGCGGGTTAAGATACGTGTATATTTGAGGGTGTCTACACGATAGGTATTTGCCTTCAGCCCTGTAGAAGGTTCATAATTATGCAGATTTTCAATTTGTACTGTTAAAAATCCTCCTCCCCAGCCATTCTAATCTTTAACTAAATAAAAATAAAAAAGGTTTTTCAATTGAAAGTAAGGAGCAACATTAAAATCTATAACGGGCAGAAATTATGACGTATATTAGAGGGGTTCATCCCCTCCTCAATGCCTCACTTTTTACGCTAAAGTTTGAATTTTGTTCCAATTCCTTAAGAATGACTCCTGAATCACAAAGACTGTTTAATTAGAATAAATTGCTCTTTTGAAAGTACTAAAAAATCTTTAACGTAAATAGCGAGGTACTGGCGAGGGGTTGAAACCCCTCACATACGTAATAATTTTTGTTCGTTTTGAGTTTTAACGTTGCTCTGTATTTTCAGTTGAATAAACTTGTTTTTCTTATTTAATTTCTGATCGTTATTTAAATAATGCTGGGAAATCCGGTACCCCCTTCATGGAAAATTCCCTTCCCCCATGAAAAATTTCTCCATGGAAATATACTCCTACGTAACCCCATCCCCCTGACCCCCCCCCACCAGAAAAAATCCCCCTGAAAACGTCTGTGTACTTCCCAATAACCAATATTATATGTAAACAATGGGCAAAGTTCATAACTTGCGGCCCTTCCCCCGGGGACAATAGGAGACTAAGTCATTCTCAAAGACACAGTTATTAGATTTTTCGACTATGCTGAACAAAATGGCTACCTCAAAATTTTGATCGGGTGACTTTGGGGAAAAAATGACAAATGAAACTCAGAGAGGAGAGAAAGTAACAAAATAAAAAATAAAATCAAAAAGGGTGAAAAAACGAGGATTTTGTCAGCCAGTGGCGAAACCATGAAGATGAAAATATAAGCAAATATTTCGACAAGGACCTCCGCCAAGTCGTCCTCAGTGCTAAACAAAAAAGAAAAAAAAAAAAAAAAACGAAAATCTAACCTTTCGAAGTTTACGTTACAAAGACAGAACAGACACTCAAACTCAAACTCACGTTTTTTTTTTTTTTTTTCTTTTTTGTTTAGCACTGAGGACGACTTGGCGGAGGTCCTTGTCGAAATATTTGCTTATATTTTCATCTTCATGGTTTCGCCACTGGCTGACAAAATCCTCGTTTTTTCACCCTTTTTGATTTTATTTTTTATTTTGTTACTTTCTCTCCTCTCTGAGTTTCATTTGTCATGTATAGCCAGTGTGGTCTAAGAATGTATTTGGGGAAAAATGAGCGTGGGAGGGGGCCTAGTTGCCCTCCAATTTTTTGGGTCACTTAAAAAAGGCACTAGAACTTACATTTCCGTTTAAATGAGCCCTCTCGCGATATTCTAGGACCACTGGATCGATATGATCACCCCTGGTAAAAAAAAACAAAAAAATAACATCTATCCCTATTCTTTCTTCTAGCAAAATATACAAAATTCCACATGCTTTAGAAAATAAGGCAAACTGTAGCATTTATGTAACCATCAGGCTTGTAAGTATAGCTTGTATGTAACTATCAGGTAAACTGTAAGTATCAGGCTTGTAGCTTTTGATGGGCAAGACTAAACTTGATGAAACTTGTATATTAGAAATAAGCATTAAAATCCGATTCTTTTGACGTATCTGTTGGTATCAAAATTCCGTTTTTAAAGTTTCGGTTACTATTGAGCCGGGTCGCTCCTTACTTACAGTTAGTTCGTTACCACGCACTATTTGAAACATATATTTTCTATAAAAAAAAACTATTGCACAAAATTACAGCTGATCCAATATTTCTAATGAATACTGCACCACCCTTTTAGTGCTTAAGCAGAAAAACTGTAAAATTAAATGCAGGAAAAATTGGTGTATACGAATACATAACATCATAAGCAGCGCAACAGCGCTGCCTAAGTAAAGAGCGATGTGGGCACAATGTATTATTATTATTATATTTTTTTTTTTGGTTTTAGACCAGGGCACTCCGTGTCGAAGGAATTGTCGTAAAAACTTCAAAAAGTGCTCATTCGATTGGAAATTGAAAGGGCTAGAGCCCTTTATAGTAGTCAAAAGTGACTTCCCCAAACACATCCAATCAAAATTTCAAGATAGCCATTTTGTTCAAAGTAGTTGAAAAGTCCAGAAATTGTTTCTTTAAGGATGACAACCCCACAGCCCTCAGGGCAAGGATTATAAGTTATGCCCTGTGGGCATTTAAGGTTTATATAGAAAGAGTGATCGTATAAACTTCGGAAGAGGGTCACTGGATTGGTAATAAGAAGTTCTAGTGCCCTCTTTAAGGTTCAGAGTGATCGGAAGGTGGATACCCCCCCCCAACACCTCGTATTTTCCCGAAATACATCTGATCGAAATTTTGAGATGGCCATTTGTTGTCTTAGAAACTTCTAAAAGGGCTCATTAGATTGGAAGTGGAAGGGGCTAGCGCCTCTTTTAATAGTCAAAACTGATTAGAGGACAACTAACCCCCCTCTCACGCCCACCATTTCCCCAAACACATCCAATCGAGATTTTGAGATAGCTATATTGTACAGCGTAGTTTAAAAGTCCGGAAAATATGTTTTTGAGGATGACAACCCTCCGCGGCCCACAGAGCAAGGATTGTAAGTTATGCCCTGGGGGCATGTAAAGTTTTTTTTTATAAAAAGGGTGGTCGTATAAACTTTGGAGGGGGCTCATTGGATTGATAATCAGAAGTTCTAGTACCCTTTTTAAGATTTAAAGTGATCGGAGGACAGATGTCCCCCACACACCTCATATCTTCCTGAAATGCATCTGATAGAAATTTTGAGATGACCATTTTTTGTCGTAGAAACTTTTAAAAAGGCTCATTCGAACAGAAATAGAAGGGGCTAGTGCCTCTCTGAATAGACAAAAGTGATTAGAGGGCAACTAACACTCCCACGCCAGCCATTTCAGTTGCGGATATAGGGGGCACATGGGGCTTGCGCCCCCTAACGGATTGGTAGGGTTGGGGTATATTAGCAAGACGACGACAAATGACTTGATACAATTTTGCGCTGAAGAATCTTTAAGTACTATAAAAACAAGAATCCACGAAGCTCAATTCTACAGTGTGATATCTGACGAAACCACGGGTTCGTCAAATACCTCACAACTTAGTCTTTCTCTGCACTATGTTTATGACAGCAGTATTGTAGAAGGCTTTGTTGGATTTATGGACCTTACCGAAACGAACTATAAGGGTATAACTGAAGATGAACCAAACATTACAGGTGAAATTTTAGGCAAGTCTTTGCTCAAGCTAATGGAAGACATTGGATTAATCATCTAGCATTAATCATCAAGCTAATGGAAAACATTGGAATACACAAAAGTGACAATTGTTTTGGCATAATCTGAGCTATATGCATTGTCAATATTCCTGAAATGCGAGTGGCAGTATCAGGGATCCAAAAAGTTGCTAAAAGGAGCAGCCTCTGTGGATGCAAAAATCATGCTCTTAGACTATCGATTTCCAAATGCAATAAAAGCCAATATGTCAAGAATGTTGTAGATGGTATTAAAGAAGTTGCAAGTTATTTTAGTGCATCAGTAAAACGAAATTTTGTCCTTAAAAATGTTTTAGTATATCATGTACGAGATTGCTCATTGGGTTGAATGTCACGAAAGTATATTGCGATTCAGAGATGATATGCCTAAATAGTTGAAGCACTTAGAATTGTGTTTTCATGCCCTAGCAGTTATTATTCATTGACAAAAGCAAATTGCTGGCTGTGCGCAATTTTAACCTGCGACTTTATTATTACTGTTTACTATTTAAGGGGTATAACTGATACAACTCTTGTACTAAGGAGATTACTTCAGACTGAAACATTACATTTGTTTTCAACCACAAAAATTATCCCAAACCCTAAATCTTTTAAATAAAAATAGGGAGAATGATGAGGTTCTCCAGATTATATTTGAAAGTGCAGAGAAAGCTATGCAAGCTATGGACGTGAATCTTTGCATTCTATGAATGGCAGAAAAAAATGATCGATTAAATAACCCCACTATCTTACAAGACGATCAAGACAATGTCCACCTTTATTGGAAAGAGCTATTTACATTCAGTACTAGATTACATTATTTCTGACATGACCGACAGATTTTTCCAATGCGTCAATGACACGTTATTCACTTAATGTGTTCCTCCCTCAAAGTTTAGATTCCGCACCTGATCTTCCAACTTTTAAATCTAAGATTTTGCCAATATGTTGCGAACTCTCATTTTCTTTTTCGACACAGCAGTGAATCTTTATTGCTGAAAATATTAAGTGAAATACTTGCATTGAGGGATACGAGTTGTATCTTAATACCCATTTCCTACTCTTCATTACCATAATAATTACCAAGCGATACCATATTGTTAAGCGACATGCTGATTGGTTTGACCTATACGAATAGTCACAAAGAATAAATGACTCTAAAAGATGGTTCAAGACCTTTTTTTTTAACAATACAAAGCTTAACTCAATCGCTATAGTGGTCAGAAGTGCAAAGACTAACCATTATGCAGAAAATATTAAATAACATATTTTTCTGTAAATGGTGAGCAGCTTTTTTTTATGGTGGGATGGTTTTTATAACTTACTAATTTTTGTACATTTCAATTTCAACAAATTTATGGAAACTCTAACCCTCACCAGATTTTAGACTAAATTTAAGACCATTTCAACTACCAAAAAGCGGATAAAGATTTGCTATATATTTTCCACATAAATTCTCTACGGATTGTTCTGGAGACCCGGACAACTGACCGTATTTCAAACAGTAGTCTGTACGAAAAGCTTTAGATCGTTAGGGCACGTTCTGTGGATGAAGGATGACAGATTACCGAAGATTGTCCTTTTTGGCCAACTTTCTAGGGCTAAACGGAAACCAGGTCACCCGCGGTTGCAGCGGGAGGATGTCACAAAGAAAAGTTTAACGGAAATGGGAACTTCCTGGGAGGGTGTAAAAAGGGAGGCTTTGAGTAGATTGGGATGGAGGAGGAGAATACGTAGCGGTGTTGGCCTCAGGCGGCATGGTGTTGTGGTGAGTTGTTAGCAGTAGTATTTCCACTACCTACTTACGACACATAATTATTGAGGTTCCCCTTAAATTAGTGGTATTTCTCTCTTCGCAAGTTTGTTGGAGCAACCTATTATGCACCCCCCGCTAATGAAAATCCTGGATTCACCCCTGCATCATTTCCTCAAACACATCCAATCAAAATTTTGGGATAGCCAATTTGTTCAGCGTAGCTAAAGGATCTGGGAATTATGTCTTTCAGGTTGACAACCGCCCTCCCCCCCCCCCACAGCCCTCAGGGCCTGGGTTGTAAGTTTTCCCTTGGGGGCATATAAAGTTTTCTGGAAATGGTGGCAGTATAAACTTCGGAGGGGGCTCTTTGGATTGGTAATCAGAAGTTTTAGTACCCTTTTCAAGACTCAAAGTGATTGAACGGCAGATACCCCCCCACCTCGTGTTTTCCTGAAATGCATCTGATGGAAATTTGAGATGGCCATTTGTTGTCGTAGAAACTTCAAAAAAGGCTCATTCGATTGGAAATTGAAAGGGCCTTTTTTAATAGTCAAAAGTGATTGGGGGCATCAAGCCCCCCCCCTCCGCGCCCATCAATTCCAAAAACACATCTAATCAAAATTTTGAGATAGCCATTTTGTTCAGCGTAGTTGAAAGGTCTCGAAATTATGTATTTGAGGATGACACCCACCCCCAAAGCCCTCAGTGCAAGGGTTATAAGTTGTACCCCGAGGGCGTAAAGGGCGAGGGCGTTTTATGGAAAGGGTGGTCGTATAAACTCCGGAGGGGGCTCATTGGACTAAATAATACGTTCTAGTTCCCTTTTTAAGAATTAAATTGATCGGGGGCACCCGGTCCCACCCCCTACATTGCAAATGCATCCGAAAAAAATTTTGAGATGGCCATATCTTCAAAAATAGTCCAAAGATCATATAATAAGGCCTTTGAGGTGGCTAGAATCCCTATGAGTCTGGGAGTAAGGGTTGTAAGTTATGCCCCAGGGCATATAAGGTTTTTATGGAAGGGGTGGTCGTGTGAACTTTAGAAAAAGCACATTGGATTTGAAATATATAGTTATAGTTCCTTTTTAAGAGTCAAAAATGATGACATCCTCTTTTCCCAAAACGCATTCAATTGAAATTGTGAGATAGGCATTTTGTTACTAATTTTCCAAAAATCATACAAAAAAGTCTTTAGGGTGGACACAATACCCCGGAGCCCATTGGCAAGGTTTGTAAGCTATGCCCGGGGCATATAAGGTTTTTATGGAACGGGTAGTCGTATAGACTTTGCAGCGGACTGTCACTATTATCGGACTGTCACATCGGACTGTCACAGTCTATGTCACTATATAGACTGCTACTGTCACTATTATTGCTGCTTCTATTGCTACTACTACCACTAAAGCTTAAGCTACTACAATTAATTTTACTACTATTACTACTACTACTATTAAAACTAAGGATATTAAGGCGAAATATTCGGGATATATAGAAACTGTATGGAACCAATTCGAAGCAAACTATGCCCATACAGTTTGTCAAGCGGAAGTAGTAACCTAGGTGCTGATCCAGCCAGTGATTGCGTAATATGCCTTACCACGGGTCAGTCATCTATGGATCCAGCCAGTGATTGCGTAATATGCCTTACCACGGGTCAGTCACCTATTACTACGAACGGTACATGCCTTACCAGACGGGTTTTCTGAGGTAACACCCATTTTATTGGGGTCAAACAGAGAAAGAGAGCGGCGGTTACTGCATATACGGTAACTTGATTAGTAGTTGGATTCAAATATAAGGAGTAATTTCCATTGAAGTTCATATTAGTAAGAGAATTGAATTCAGAGAGAGAATAGTTTATTTGAGAGGATATTAGTGGAGAAAAAATGAGTGGTGCATTTACATTATTGGAGATTAATGATGGAACCGACAGCAACAGCAGCAATGATATACGAGTACCCAATGTAGCTGTGGAAATAACCGTTGGCTGTAGACTATGCCTTGAATGGGATAGTATGTATGCTAGATACGTGATATCATTAAGCAAGTTTAAGCAGGAGGAGCAACTATGTTTTGCTGGAAAAGTGAATATTCTCCATATAAATAAACTTCGGTCAGCATTAGATGTCCTATCGAAATATATTGATGAGAACAAAATGCATCAGTGAATATTATTATTGTAATTATGTTCAATAAAAATGTTTCTAAATCGATGGTATTTTTTTCTTTCTATAGACTAGCGTATATTTTCTAGAGTACAAAAAGAAATTCTGATTAGTCTGAAGATGGTTGTGAGAGAGTTAGGATTCTAAAAAATGGATAGATTCGAGAAAGAGCGAATCATGAGGAATCTAGTTCTTATGGAAAAACTTTTGATTCTAGATGATGATTTTCTAGAGTTGTCTATTCAAAGGAAGATATTTTCTCGGGGAATGCTTGTTGATATAATGAAAACTGATTCTCCATCATTAGACTATTGTATGAAGCTTCTACGTCGTGGTCCAAATGCATTTACACAATTTTTTGATATATTGATCACGACACGGCAAAATGATATTGTGGATATGCTTTTAAACATTAGTTTTGAAATTTACGACTTTTTTTTCATGAGAAAGATGGTGCTCAGGGATGATTTACTCCTCTCTCTCTCTCTATCTCGGACAATTTTTGTTGTTGCTAGCTCAGTTTCATTGTGGTAGTGAGAGTGTCAACACATGACAAAATGTTCCATACATGTCCGTTATGTATGCACACACTGGGCAGCTGGTCATCATCATGTGAGAATTGCACAATGATTGATGAGTATGATGAAAAGTGTAGATTATGCAACCCGTGTAAATTGCATAGAGGATATGCTGTACAAATTAAAGGTTGTAATTCCTGTCTTGAAGAGGTGTGTGACTCTCATCCTAGAGGCCACCTATGCTCCAATTGTCATTATGATAAATGTAATCAGTGGGAGAATACATATCCCGGTATGATTGGAAAGAATCCTAACCGTGATTTTAGTCTATTGCTGCGAGATTGGTATCGTCGTGGTTTTAGATTGTTCTGGGAGGAGGAACCGGGTCAGCGATTCAACTGTTGGAACAACAAAAGAATATGGTTTCTACGTCATCGTTGTGAAGACAATGGGTGTTATGATTATAAGCCCACTGATTTTTATTTGGCTGTGACGGAATGTGATTCGACACTTGAGGACACTGTTTGTGAAATTGCTTCAAATAAGCAAATTGAAACATGTGAATTCTATAGAATGAATGAGAATAGTATCATTGACTATACAAAGAGATATGACAAGAGTGAAGTCACGCTCTACTGTAGAAAATGTGACCCTGACATTGCAGTACATCAGGATCAGTACACTTTGAATTCAGATAATCTACCTGCACTAGTTGTTGTCGACAAAGACCTAGTAGTGGATGAAATCTAAAGAGTAGAAAAGTCGTTTTATCATGTATATAAGTTTTTTTTATTAATAAACAATTTCACATACATCCTTAGAAAATTTTATTCTTAGGGCACTAAAATCAATATTAAATACACTTGTAAGTATATTCTCCGCTAGAAAGTCGTTCAATCGAGGTAAGTCAACGTAGATGTTGAGAAACTGCTTGTAGGTGTAGCCACGACATCTGAACATGAAAAAGAGTAGTGCATGAAAGCCACATGTCTTAGTCGTTAAATCCTGTACTCTTCGTTGATTTTGAATAATGGTTTTCCCACTGCTTTCAATAAAGTTGCTGATGTATGGAGCGTAGAATTTATACGAAAGGCCAAGAGGATCAAAAAATTCAATATTCTTCGCTGTTTGAAAGATACATAGCCAATGACCGGTCTTCAAAGTCGATGGACTGCTATTAACAATGATTAGGGTATGGTTAACACTTGGAATTTTTTCAATGAAGTCCGAAGGTATGCAATAGGACTTGTACTGGGACATGTATGGATCCATACTAAATACATTGATTATTTGGTTTGTGTTCATGGTGCTAGGTCTAGTAGAACACTGCCGTCGGGTGTGATTTCCCAATAGGTTTCAAATTGACTCAGTGATATTAGCGTGATACTCTCAGTCAGAGCATCGGCAAATGTACACTCTAAACGTACATTCCCTGTTCGTACTATAATCATATCCTGTGTGCCTGACAAGTCCAAAACAATAACCCCATGATTTTTTGAAAACATTGAATCGGTTATTCCATTTTCAAATAGTTGAGAGGCATGATCTAGGGATTGCATGGTCAACTCGTACAGAGTTCTATAGGATTTTTTGTCAAATGATAGAGTGTACAGTGAATACCATTCACTTTGCACACAAGGCTAGATAGACCGAAACAATTAAAATCATGGGGGGATTCAGTCCAGGATCCAACGGCACTGCCACTCTTCACAAAGGCCAAAGCCAATTTTGATGGGATTTCTCCATTGATAAATGATGAATCGCTATAGCTACGAGAGCCAGTGGCAATGTAACGTTGATTGGTGATTGTATGGGGGACAAGAAGTTTAATGTTGTTACCATTGGCTCTTAGTTTTTCCACTGCCAATGCAACAGAGCTCATAACTTGTTGTTTTCGGACGTGGAGAATTGCCGATGTGATAATGACATTTGCATCGGGTGCTGCGGGAAGTGTTTTTCTCAAAATGAAATTCGATGGGGCCATCTGTAACTTTATGTCAATCTTGACATTGGGGGGTAGCCATTGGGATATATTGAATATCTCATGATTTAATTTTCCAACTAGATGATACTCCTGGGTCACTGCAGTAGTCAACTCACCGTCAGTATCAACACCTGATCGATATTCATAGCCCAATGATTGTCCTCTCAACCCCTTGTATGCCTTTGGCGTCATCATCATAAATTGTATATAGCTTGCATAGTTTGATAAATTATTGCTAGTGCTCACCAATGCCCCATTAATAAATACATTAATTTGTTTGAATAGGTTGTGTAGAATACAGTTTTCATAGGAGAGACCATCGCCGGCATTTGGAGTTGTATTATCTGACTTTTTCTTCACCACAACATTTAAATCAATAAATGTTGACGACAAATCAATGAAATAGTCTTCATTGGAAAATATTTGAAAGTGTATATTTTCCGAGAGGGGTTGTTGGGGGTGAAATTGTTCATAGTAGCCATAGTTGACACTGACATCAACATTTTCAGCATTGAATAGATTCAATGAGGAACTGATTGATGGATATGATTCCTTGTGGGGGAGATAAGTCATCTTAAGAGAAGAAATCCTTCTTTGATCTAACAATCTTTTTCTTTTTCTTCTTCTTCTGCTTATTGGCCTTCGTTGTTTTATTCCTCAAAGTCCTTGTTGATGTCCTTTGCTTCCTGCCTGGGTGGAGACTGATGAGTGAATGACGCGAACGCATCATTTTCAATCCCTCCCCATTTTGTCGAGATTTTAATTGCTCACCAACGGCTCTTGCTGAAGATCTAATATTTTCCTTAACACTCTCCTTGAAATTCTTGCCCGACCCCCAGTCCTTTAGCGCGGAGGCAGTAAAATTTGATGCAGCAGGTACAAGATATTTTCTGGCAAGGGGTAGTGCAGAACGAAATAGCCTAGCAAACCAGCTACCAAGACCGTAGCCAGACATTGTAGTACGACCCTTGTAGTAGTCCAATCCATTGCCTATTTGACGTGGACTCAAAGCACCAACATAGCAATCGATATCGGGACAGACAAATGGAATTCTCCTGTTGTTCATTTTAGGTGATTGTGCTGTCGTTGACAATGGGTCGAAAATGACATGTAATCACTGCTAAGCCTTTTGTTATTGCTAGAGGATCACCCAATTCACTTCTTAGTGTTAACAGACAGAGTTCCAAATACGAAGTGTTTACAGGAACATACTGAAGATGCTTTATATTATAGTGATGAACAAGTTCATGAGTTGTTTTTCGTTCAAGAACACGTAGGAGGGGGACATTTGAATTACCGACTCTCAACGTTTCCACAAAGGATGCATAGAGAAATATGCAAGAGTCCGAGGCAAAACCAGGTGGATAATCAGCAAAAATAACTTGATTCATTCCGTAAACGGTGCCAGCATTTTCCCCATTGATCATATTCTGTTTAAAGCCAAGAACATCTCTCAGATTATCATTGAGAATAATTATTTCACTGTCAACAGGTGAGCTAATGTAAATCCTATCATGTTCCAATGAATAATTAAAATGGAATTTTCGATTCCTACGATACGAGATTTTTCTATTGATTGTACGACACAAATCTCCCATATTATCATATTCAATATATTTCAATTTGGCATGTGGATATTCACTAGATTTAAGTGCTGCAACCCACTCATAGTCGACAAAGAGTGTCCAATCGAATGGTATAACTTTTATATCATACACACGATCCTTTCTCAGGATGTCATAGGTATTTTTGAGAATACAGTCGACAAGAGCCACTTCATACGCACCGTCAAATTTGATGGCGGGGGAGAGTTTTGTCCAAAAATCACTTGTCGTATTCAAGTCATTGTAGAGAGGATCGGAAACGTTGGACATGAAAGTTACATAGAAATCATTGGGCATTGTCAATATCTTCAACACCGATCCAAGAATCAAAATCAGAGTTGTATCCTAGCCACCGAACAAGTAACTGTTTCTTACCCCTGCGAGTACGTGTCTTTAATATCTTTTCAATTTGATAGATTTCACTAGCATTTTTAACTTTTTGTAGTTCAACGTCATAAAAGCCGCCGATAATCTCTTCATCTTTGGTATCACGCAGGCGATAAGCTATGGGTTTAGTGTCTAGGATTTTTGCCACTTTAAAAAGTTCGGTGGACCACAAGTAATTCCCCTTTTCAAAAACATTAGTTGTTCTATTAATTAGAACAGTATCACCAACATTGAATTTATTTTTCATCTTCTTGACAACCGATTCATTGGAATACTGTTTAAGAAAGGTGTCAATTGTATCATGATCAGAATGATGAACTTCCGTTGGCGTAGAGTTGGACAATGATCGATGAGGTCGTTGATTATAAATCAACATGATTTTATCTAGATCATGAATAAAAGCCGGTGTATTTTTCAATGTACAATATCTTGAAATTAAAAGTTGAATAGTTCTTATCAATCGTTCGGCCAATGCAGCCTTTATAGGACTGTGATTATGATAGAGCAGTGTACTATATTTTACTAGTACTTTTGCAACAAGGGGATTAACAAATTCACTACCACGGTCCGTTTGAATTTTTTTATACGAATCCTGTTCGAGAATACTTTCAATGGCCTGAGCAACTTCAACGCCTCTCTTTGATCGCAATGGAATTGCATATGCATAACGACTATAACACTGATTGCAAGTAGGATGTACTTGTACGGTGTATTGTGACGTCTTTGAACCTCATCTAGAGTCAGGAGATCTGCTTGCATTATATGCAGTGGGTAAAAGGCTTTAGTTTTTCGATATTGATTGGCACGAAGTCTATGATTTCTATGCAGAGTGTAACTTGATTCATTTTGTAGATAGTCTTGTACACTTTTAGTGTGAACACCAGTGACCTTGGAAAGAGTGGTGGGTGAACTTAAACTCCCCGCCTCACCAATAGTTTCATAAACACCTTTCAGAACTTCAACCATTTTGAACGTAAACACGTTGTGTAACGTCCGCTACCCTTTTGTATACTGGCTGTTGGTGGAGGTAATGGTGACGTTGATTTGATACGTCTTCGCTTTTGTCTAGCTATCAGTGGTGTGCTAGTATTTTCCAAAATTGATTTAAAATCTTCTTCTTCAAGTTCATATTTTAATGGTGTCAATGTTGTTGATGATGATGATGCATGTTCATTTAATTTTTTTAGAATTTGTCTATTGCCAATAAGACTTTTGGGGAAGTTTAATGTATTTAGAAAGTTGTATAGATGAGTGTCAAATGATAATAGTCCTTTACGATTTGTAACCATATCATAGATTAAATCAAGTAGATTATAGCTCTTGCCCTGAATTATAATCCCTTCCCCATTGCTCTCAACTTGAATATGATCTTGACCACTTTCCAAGAGATAGGTTAGGAGTCGTTTACTTTGTTCACGATATGAGTGGGGTATTAGATTTCCAATTTTCAATACAATTGAATCCAATTCCTCCTTCTTTAATTGTGTTCCAGTAGACTCTTGAGGAGATGATTCTTTTTTGGGGTCAGCAGCAGCAGCAGAGGCTTTCGACCGATAGGACTTGTGTTTGTCCACTCGGCGATGTGCATCTTGAAGTAAAAGCAGTTTTTTATCATCCTCAATATTTTCATTGTCAAGGAATTTACTCAGATTGTTCTCAAAGTGTTCCACGGGTGAGAGAGCGAGTTCTATTGGAGTCAATTTATAGGGTTTTGCCATTCTCTCTCTCTAGAGAAAACTGTTTACAAGTCCTGCAATTATTGGCAGTAAAAGTGTGAAAAAGCTACCGCCCGCCTGAAGAAGTTGTTTCCTTTTAAAATTCTTTCCTTTCTTTTTAGAGGCCAATGTACGTACAATGGAACGATGTTGCTTTGCCTGTTGCTTAACTACTTCTGGCACTTGAACATTACCCTCGGTCAAATTTAAACAAAGTTCGGATATTAGATTAATGAAATCATTGTCAATACCATGTTTGAGTATGGCTTTTCTAAGCGGGGGTTTGGAAGTGCTTAGAACTGAAAACAGATGTCTATTTTCATGTAGTTTCTTCAGTGTCATGATAGCAACTAATAGGTCTTTTTAGTGTTCACGGGGAGATATACTATAATTTCATTGTCAAAAATATCTGTGACTACACGCAGATCCTCAGGTGTATTTTGATTAAGATCCAATAGGATGTAGCCGTAGGGTTTATTAGTTGCCTGATTATATGCTGAGAGCAGAAATTTGGGGGCTCCTGGATAGATTTGTTTATTGAGAGTTATTAGTGAGCTAGAATCACGAACAACTCTGTAGATGATATAGTAGGTGCAGTTCAATGCAAGTGTTCGCATACATTTGCTCTGATGAAAGAGATTGTGTAGAACCAGAGTAACGGAAATCTGTTCATGATGAGAGCGAACAGTGAACAGTTGTAGCATTTCCTGGGACCATTGTTCAACAGATTCAGCCAGATCGTCAATGATCAGCCAAGAGTTTGGTTCAATAATGCTGAAAACATCAGGTCCCTGTATGAATTGTATCTGCACCAACCCCGTCGTGGCAATTGCTTTTATTTTTTCATATGACTCCTGCCAAATACTGTAACAATAGTAGATTTTTTTCGGCTTTTCCACAAACATTTTATCGCAATTTTCAATTATTTTAGTTAAGAGTGTGGTTTTGCCCGACATTGACGGTCCACACAGAAACGATCTGAATGGTGTTTTAAATTGATACATGTTCCCTTCAACAGTTCACCTAGACAACTAACTGTACTCTATGGCTGTCTAATGACTAAATAATTTCCCTATTACTACTACTCCGTTCAAGAATAATAATAATAATAATAATAATGAGACGAATAAAGAATAATATTTTCTTTTATTAAACATAAAAAAGTAACAATACTTTAAAAAATACTACATTGATAAAAGCACATTAAACATGAAAAAAAACACTTTTTTTAATTTATTTATAATAAAAAATACAACATTTACATAACCACTAGAAAAAAAACACTTAAATAAATATACTTTTTTTTTGTTTATTTATTTATTGAAATATACAACATTTATTGGAATAAAGCACTTGTGAAATAATAATATCACACTTTTATTTACAGCATTTTAAATTTTGGGGTCCCCACCCTCTCCCCCCCCCGGGGGCGGCCGCTGCGGTGGCCGGGGGCGGGCCGGGAAGTGCCGGGCGCCGGGAAGCGGGGGCCCACTGAGGCGGGCCCGGGCCGGGGCTGGCATTAAATAGTGGAAATTGATCTGCCTTGCACACACGCACACACACATACATTGAAAATTGTTTGTGATAAAGAAAAAAAAGAATTAAAAAAAAACACCTAATTACCCAAAAAAAACCTCCCACCCAATTTATACTTTTTTTTAATGAATTTAAGTTAATTTTTCTACACCGAGTTGTTTTCTGTACTCTACACATTCAACTCGGTCTGAAATTAAATAATGACCGTGTGGTAGTACCTTCACACCATCCTCAAGTACATAGACTTAGTCCGATACGGCAGACATGGCGTTATTCTCAACTCTAACTGTGTAGTTTTTAAATTTTAAAGAGCGAATCGCCATGACTTTCGCCCTTGGCACTAAACTACGTTCCACACAGTTTCTATACACACTCATGTCGAAATTATTTTTTACAAAGTGTGTAGGTACCCCCTTGCAAACTTGTTTGATATCCTTGCCGTGCGTTTCCACACAGTATACCTTCGGACCAGAAACACACCACTGGATATCAGATCGCTACCCGTTTCAGATTTTAGCATTAACAATTGATTTGAGGACTGGCGTTTCACTAGCTCTGGTTAGAGGGATTCGTCCCAGTTAGTGTAGTCCATTCGTGAGCTAATGTACTCGCCATTTTCCAAATCATTCAATAGATTTTCAGTTTTGACTTTTAACAGGAGTGAATCATTGTCCCCGTAATACACTTGAACTCGTCCCTCAATCGGCCACTGTACCTTGCATACATTATAATAAATGACAACATGAGTTTCTTGGATATTTCAGTTACTGCACTTCCACCTGCAATATTTTTATTTAATACAATGTTTCTTTTCTTGCGATGTAGGAGCACCATATTGGAGTCTATGATTGTGAACGATGTGAAGTTTGGATCCGCAATGATTCGAGCACAATCTTTGGGGTTGGTTACAATGTCACATCGACTTCTGTGTCGTACGCTCTCGCAAATTTTACCGAAAGCTGAGTTCAAAATGAGTTTATAGACTTCTTTTTCAACTTTCGTTTTCGCTTGTGAAAGCTTACTGACAAAGGTGTCAATAAACGTTTTTATGTAAGGCTTTTGATCAAAATGGAGGGCTCTATGAATCTTTGTGACCTTGAAACCATTGGACACCATCCATTTCAATAGCACGTGATGAACAACGATATTCTGTTTCGGGTTGAGGTCGGCAATTAGTTTTTGATTTGAAGGTACCCAGTGCATACTCCCGTCCTCTACTAAAGATAAATTGTAGGGGCTCAGAGAGTCCCTACACACCGGTCTATTTTTGCACGGAAAAACAAAGTCTTTTACCGAGTCATGGATTTCCATGGGTATTTCACCGTCAATTTCAAAAAACCATCCCTGTGCCCCATTCTCCTCAACACTGGCAATGTCGGGGAAATTCGAAGCACACGGATTGTCAAGCCATTTATAATCTCCTCCCACCATTCCCAACACCATCATCAAATTCTCCCTTGCAAACCCAACACATTTTACGATTTTTAATGGCCACTATGTCATCTGGTGATAGGAGCATAGGATAGTTTGTATAACGAAGGCGCGACATTGCACCGTTCGCTGTTTTGATTAGACTGACCAATGCCGAGCGCATGCAGTCTTCACCGTCACTCAACATCTCAACTACATCAAGCACTTGCATGGTATTATTGGAATCTCGTTGCGCGTGAGCGTAAGAGACCCCTATGGCTTCATGTATTTTAAAACGATTTGAATTTGACGGATCGCACACGTCTGTCATTTTAGCTTCGCAGTCGAAAGCGATCTTATTGCTCTGCAGGAGCGTGTTTTGAAAATTTTTAAAACGTAAGATCGCTCTATCTCCGCTTACCGTCTCCACAGCCTGGTATCCATGACGTTTACAGTGTTTCATGTGATGCTTTAACTTTAAATCAGAGCGAAATCTTGAGAGACATGTTGGACAGTAATAACGCGCCTCATGTTTCTTACCCTCCCTCAGAACCCTACTAATATCCGTAATTGGATTGAAATGACCAATTGAATCGGAGTCTGTGGGTGGGGTGTATAGAAGCCACACCCAATGTTCTACTGATTCAATTGAAGGAGCCCGCACTGGAAATAATACACCCTTCTTATCGGAACGCTGGCCCTCCTCAAATTCTGTTTCATACTGTAACACCGTGACACCAATCTTTAAATGTGCATTAGCCCGCTCAAAAATATCTATTCCTTTTAGTGTCACGGGAAATTTGCCATTTAAGCAATTAAAAACGCATACTTGAAACACTGCAGCCTCGTATCGAAACAGATTCGTTGTATCCCCTTACACACCTCTAAATCTGAATGATATTTTAATTCAATTGCCCTCCCTCCCCCATGCCCACCTCTTACAATAAAATCCTTTTTAAACCTACAAATATTAACATTTAAACTTTCAATAAATAAAACCACAGATCCACTACCCCCCTCGTTATAATTTTCCCACTTACTTTGAATACTATTAGCCCAATTTAGAAAAACCTCCCCATAATTTGATAAATGCGGGTGAATTGCCAACATCTCTGTGTGCAAGTATTTCGAATACATCTCACCCGCATTTTCATTTAAAAAAAATATTTTTAGTGCTATTGATGCTTTTAAACTGACCCCCACTCCCCACACCCTCATTTGTTGTTCAAGAATGGCTCGAATCTTATCAGTATATGAATGTGTAATGGCCGAGGGATCTGTTATTATATCCCCTGACACTAGAGAGTTGAAGGGGTCACCGAATTTGGCGCTGTAGACCAATGTGTGGTGCAAGGCAGAGTTGGACAGAAAAAATCTGGAAGAGGGGATACTGGTGTTGTTGTTGTTGTATTACTACTAGTACTAGCTATATCATTAAGTGGAATGGTGGAGGGTGACAGGGAATTGTCAATAACATCACCACCACTCCCAGTCTGTTCAATAACATTGGTTGGAGATGGCATGAGGTCCCCTAGTACATATTCCAAGGTGTTTGGGGACAATTGGTCGAGCCAGCCTGTATTGTCCTGTGCTGGAATTTCGTTATGAGGACCCGGTTCAGATGCACTAGTAACATCTCCTAAATACTCACGCATAAAACTATCTGCCCACCCCGGATCCTCAAGCATGTCAATATCACAGGTTAAGTCATCTAGGCTAGCCATTTCCCCAAAAACATCATTGAGGAAACCCCTATGCCACTCCATATTCTCTAGAACTAATGTAGGTTCATCACTGAACTCCATTGGTGGTGAAAGAATTGGTCCTGTAAATTCAGTTGTTTCATCACTCAATGGTGGCGGTGGTGCTATATCATTAATCTGTAGAAAAAAAGTTTTATTTTTATGTGAAATAAGCATTATTTCATAAAGTTGAAATATCATGTTCATTTTTTACCATACCATCCATAAAACTCAGTTCATCCTAGAATTATTTAAACTAAATACTTTTTGCTTAAAGCATTCTTTACAGAACAATGCATAATAAATTAAAAATTTTTCTAGTAACATAGACACAAACACAGACAATAAAATAGTGAAAATCATTACATTGTTATTGAATTTACAATATCTCAATGAATTATCGAGTAGATGCGGCGCATGCACCGCACACACACACACACATACACACACACACACACACACACACACACACACACACACACACACACACACACACACACACACACACACACACACACACACAAACACACACACACACACACACACACACACACACACACACACACACACACACACACACACACACACACACACACACACACACACACACACACACACACACACAAACACACACACACTCACACACACATACACGCACACACACACACACATACAACAATCATTACGCCGTTATTGAATTTGCAATATCCATTATACTATCTCAATGAATTATCGAGTAGACGCGGCGCATGCACCGCTCGCACACACACACACACACACACACACACACACACACACACACACACACACACACACACACACACACACACACACACACACACACACACACACACACACACACACACACACACACACACACACACACACACACACACAAACACACACACACACACACACACACACACACACACACACACACACACACACACACACACTCACATACAACAATCATTACGCCGTTATTGAATTTGCAATATCCATTATACTATCTCAATGAATTATCGAGTAGACGCGGCACATGCACCGCTCGTACACACACACACACACACACACACACACACACACACCACACACACACACACACACACACACACACACACACATACACATACAACAATCATTACGCCGTTATTGAATTTGCAATATCCATTATACTATCTCAATGAATTATCGAGTACACCCGGCGCATGCACCGCTCGTACACACACACACACACACACACACATGCGCACACACTTACAGACACACACACACGCACACACACACACCCACACGCACACACATCGGGGGTGGGGGGAGATTAACATTTTAATATCTCTGACCTATAATATCTCTACCTAAACCTAGTTAAACGGTAATTGGTTTGGTTAATAGAACATTAAACGCAACATTTATTATTATTTCTTTATTTACATATTGGAATTAACATTTTAAAATTAGAATAGCCAAGGCTTTTGATGTTTTGAATATTCTCGTTTATTTGATTGAAATTGTTTAATTATAAAATAAAATAATGACCTTTCGAGATTAGGTCTCGTTAGATTTCAGTTCAATGTCTTCTTTTGCTTTGAATATTCTCGTGTATTTAATTGAAATTGTTTTATAATAATAAAAATAACATAATGAGCTGTTGAGGTCCAGTTTGAACTTCCTGCATTCAAAATTTGGTCCAAATTCAGGATCTAGATCCACACTTCTAATCCCCACCCCCACCTTCTAAGAAATAAATAGATCTCCACACACGTGACATGTATGTGTACAAATCAACTAGAATAATCTTCCTCATTGAATTTGAGGATGCTCAAGGCTGTATGAATCAGGATTTTATTTCATATTTATATATATATTTTATTTGGTATTCCACTAGTAGCGTTGATTTTCACCAAAGCTGATGTTTATAAAGGTTTTAGTAATAGCTTAAAACCATTAAAACTGGTAAAACAAGGCGAGTACATGTCCCGCAGACGATGTTTGAGTTCCAATAAAACTGGTAATTTTTGAATTGTATACAGGCCTATAAAATTTGTAATACCCTGAAGGTTCCTGTATCTCATTAGCCTAAATATATGCATGCTAATTCAGTTATATTGTGCCGCAAATTTTTTACATGTCAATCATGAAATAGCATTATTCACCGCAAGCATATAAGGAGTCGATTTACTAAATTATTAAAATATTTTTAGAATATCTGTTTAAAACTTACGTCGATAATCACAGCTAGGTTGCCAGATTCATTCTCTGCTTTGGAATGGGGTGCGAGACGAATTACAGTTGATCTTTTTGCTTTCAATGATTCAATTAATCCCGTCTCAGTCTTATCCAGAGTTTCATCCAATTTTGCGCGTTTTTGCTGCGATGGTTGATTAACAACATTCTAAAATGACACAATTTAATTAGGTACTTCAATTTTTACTTATTCAGAATATTAATGGAGGGCACTGGGGCTAACAATTCCATAGTACAAAACACAAAAAGTTGACAATTATAGATTTTTTTTATATGCATAGCTTTTAAAACTTTTTATATACCTAAATTGCGAAATACTTAAAATCACAGAAAAAAGGAAGAAGGAAGACTCCGACATAACCTAAACCAAAAAATTATTAAGTATATGAAGGGGGTCGTCCTCTAGTCAATATCTCGCCCCTTTACGCTAAAGTTTTTTTTTTAACACTTTCAAAAGAGGTATCTATTCTAATTAACCGGCCTTTGTGATTCAAGAGTTCGTGATTTGAACAAAATTCGAACTTTAGCGTAAAGAGCGAGGTATTGACTAGGGGGTAAACCCCTTAATACATGTGATAAAAACATATAAATATAGAAGTTTCGTTATGTAAGTTAATTCGTAAGTTAATTCATAACTGAATTTTGAGAAAGCTATTTTTAGCCAACAAATTTGTAAACATGCTCTTCTTAATCAGATAGTGAGAAAACATCCCTTTACAGGTAGAAGAACGTAGTGATTTGATTATTTTATTGGTGAAACTACCCGTCCTGTTTGAATATTAACACCTTTCTTCAGGTGGAAAGGATGAAAAACGATTTGATTATTTTTATAGCGAAACTGACTGGCCCTGTTTTTGAATATTTACCGAAATTTGATGAAAAACAACAGGGACTTTTTAATTAGAATAGGAAGCTTTTTTGAAAGCGCTAACAGCTTTAGCGTAAAGAGCAAGATATTAAGGAGAGGGGCGACCTTTCATATCCACCGAAACTAATATGCAAATTCTATTTTAATTTTTCATATACAATGAGCCAAAATCAAAGTGAACCTGCCTCTCTCTTTTTTGAATATTTACTAAAATTGAAACACATGGACTGTTTAATTAACATATGAAGCTTTTTAAAAGAGCTAACAGCAGAGTAAAAAAAAAGTGTAAGTAAGGAAATTCTTCCTTAACTTAATGGTGAGACAAAAAATAGATTTCTTTTTATTATAATAATTAGAAAATTTTACTCACCAGAAGTCGCTTAGAATATTCCATATCCGTGTAAATGATTGCAAAAATATTGATACTAGTAGATTGAATGAACTATTCAAACTGTAGAAAATTATAATCTGAAACCTGAATATATACAAAAAAATAATTGATATATATTGGCAGTTAAACAAGACACGCTGGTTTTCTGATACGGGATTTACCACTGGTTTTCTGACACGGAAGACACATACACTATTAGAGATATCAAAAAAATATTTTGAATATATTAAGCTATAGGCATTACTGGTTTAGAAAAAAAAACTAGAATAATAACATAATTTCACTTTATCGACCCTCAAATTCCATTTAGGTTGCCGTATATGGTGTTTCCACAGTATTTCCATACACCTATTAGCCCAGAAACCCGTCTGGTAAGGCATGTACCGTTCGTAGTAATAGGTGACTGACCCGTGGTAAGGCATATTACGCAATCACTCTTCGGATCCATAGGTGACTGACCCGTGGTAAGTCATATTACGCAATCACTGGCTGGATCAGCACCTAGGTTACTGCTAGCGGACGCGTCAGAAATGCATCAGGAATGGTTGATGGTATGTATTAAGATGAAACTTTCAGCGTGTGTTGAAGGGGATGTTGAAGAAACCAAAGATGCTATGTGTATACTGCTACTAATGCTGCTACAACTATTGCTATTACGCAAGCTAAGGGTGCTAAGGTGAAGCTTTTAAGGAATATTTAAGCGGATATTGAAATAAGTCAAACCACACTACGAGCAAGTGGACTTTCAAAAGTGTAGCAAAGCAATATCTGAAGAGCAACTTATATTATTAATTTAGACCTTTAAGGGTAAGTTTTAGGGGACTTTGAACTAGGCAGAAGGCACTATATGTACACTTTTAATACTACCACTACAGTTACTGTAACTAATGACGCTAAGGGTATTAAGATGAAACTTATAGGGAACGTTTAGGAGGTGTTTCAATTAGACAAAAAAAACTCTGCCGGTTTTTAGTAGGGCGTGCAGGTTTTTAAAGGGGCTTATAAGCAATATCATACACAGCACCACTCTATAATAGCTAGAAACATCATTGAAACTTTTAAAAGAGCTAATTTGATTCAAAATTAAAAGTTCTGGTGCACTTTTTAAGAGTAAAAAGAGGTTGGAGGGTAAGCAGCCCTTCTCTCAAGCCCATTCATTTTCCAAATGCATCCAGTCAAAACTTTGAGACAGCCATTTTGCTAAGCATAGAAGAATGGTCCAGCAACTATGTCCTTAGAGATATTAGGCATGTCAACCCCACACAATTATGCAATTGGCCCATTATGCTTTAAAACTAAATGTTGCTTTAAACTAAATCAAAAGGCACAGTGTTCATGGTTGACAATATGACACCTCATCAATATATCGAGAAGGATTGGGGGTATTAAGTTGAAACTTTTAGGGATACTACAGTTACTATTTCTGCTTTTACAATTTAAAAAAATATAAAGAGTATAAGTGTATCCAGGTTGTCAAAGAGCATAGATAGAATCTTTTGGGAATGATATTAAGTTTTATTTTTAAAGTCAACTTCAGAAGCTATAAAATTAAATTAAAAACTAGTGTTTGTGTCAGGATTAAAAATTGTTGAAAAAGCTTCTCCAACATACAAATGGCAACTCATACTATGGATTATTATAGAAAAGAAACTGAAAAGATACAAATATTATTTTTTCCATTAAAAAGACTATGTCAATAAAAAACGGACATAAATTAATTAAAAAAAATTTCCACAAAACATGCTTTTCAAAGAGAAGTAAAAAGCTCCAATAGGCCAAGAATGATCAGAAATAAAGTCAAATAATCTTCCAAGCGTAAAACCACCTCAAATCACTATCAATAAATAAATGAAACTCAAAACGAACAGAAATTACAATAAATGGCCGAGTCAAACTCAAAACAAGCATAAATTAACACGAGTAGGGCTGATAAACCCCATGCCCTCTCAAGACCAGAATATAATTGGCGCTTTACTGAAAACAAAATACGTTTTAAATATTTTCACTTTTCTTACTTTCAAAAAAAATTATCAAAAATTTAAGTAATTAATGAGAGATGCCGTACACAAAGCTTTAAGAGAAGAATAGTACGGTTTTAGAAAAAGTAGAGGATGTGTCGACTAAATTTTCACCCTTTGGTTAATAATTGAAAAGTGCCTGAGTTTTCAAACACCTTTGGTCCTCAGTTTTATAGATTATGAGCAAGCTTTAGATTCTGTTGATAGAAGAGCTTTAGTAAAGGTTTTTTCCTTATATGGTATACCAGAAAAATACATTAAAATGATTAGTGCTATGTACGAGAATAACACTGCTGCGGTTAATGTAGGGAATGAGGTTAGCAGCTGGTTTTGTATTAAATCAGTAGTTAAGCAGGGTTGTGTTCTATGCCCCTTTATATGGATTATTTTGATGGACTTTGTCTTAAGGAGCACAGGAAAGGCAATGGGAGACCAAAGAATCAAATGGGGAGGAAAAAGTCTCCTGGACTTAGATTATGCTGATGATTTAAGCATCCTAGATGAAAGTGTGAGCAAAATGAATGAAGTTTTAGAGGTTTTGCGAGTTCAGGGTGCTAGAATAGGGTTGAAGATTAATGTTAAGAAGACTAAGTCACTTAGGCTAGGAATAAGTGAACATGAAAAGGTGAAGTTGGGTAATAAAAAGATTCATCAGGTGGACAGCTTCACTTACTTTGGTAGTATTATTAGTAAAGATGGTGGGAGCAGTGAAGACGTCAAAAGTAGAATAGCCAAAGCTCAGGGTGTTTTTTCACAGTTAAAAAAAAGTTTGGAAGAATAGGAAGATAAGTCTGCAAACCAAGATTAGAATATTAGAAGCTACAGTGATGACAGTGGTAAAATATGGCTCTGAAGCATGGGTGCTCCGAAAAGCGGATGAAGATTTGCTTGATGTTTTCCAGAGAAATTGCTCAAGGATTGTTCTGGGTACCCGGCTGACTGAAGGTATTTCAAACAATAGGCTATACGAAAAATGTTCTTCAATACCGCTCTCTAGGGCTATAATGAAAGAAAGGTTGAGATGGCTAGGGCACGTTGTGCGGATGAAGGATGACAGATTGCCGAAGATGTTCTTTTCGGCCAACCGTCTAGGGCTAAACGGAAAGCAGGTTGTCCTCGTCTGGGGTGGGAGGACGTCATAAAGAAAGATTTAAAGGAAATGGGAACTTCATGGGCGGGTGTAAAAAGGGAGACTTTAGTAGAGATGACCCTATAACTCCGGGGGGAGTCCATATATGGGCATAGAGTCATTAGGGAGAATGATTGCGTAATGGGGTCAATGACCTCTTTCACCAGGTGTGTTTTTTGGCACGCCCTCAGCGAATGTCAATGTTGTTATTGTTTCCGAGGCAAAATGCCAAGGTCAATGTTGTTTTGAACAGAGTCATTAGAGAGAACACGTGGTTAATGGGGTCAATGTTGTTGTCGTTTCCGAGCCAAATGTCAAGGTCAATGTTGTTATTGTTATTCGAACCAGATGTTATGAGGTTCCCGGAAACAGTTAATGACATTTCCTTCCTGTTCGAGGCAGATGTTATGATCCGGAAATAGAATTTGTTTCCAAGCCAAATGTTACGAGTTCCCGGGAAATACATGCGCTATCAGTCATTAATCAAATTGTCTCCGGCGCGAAGTTAATTAATGTCTTTGGATTTCGAACAGAAATGTTCCCGAGAAACAGTTTAGATGACAGATGATGTCATGATTGATTGATTGACAGGGAAGGGGAATTAATTTGTTGTTCTAAAGAGAATTGATTCACGAAAGGGAAATTAATTTGTTGTTTCTAACAAGAGAATCGTTTCCGAGCAGACGTATTGATCTTAGCGCGCGAAAAGGTTTCCAAATAATTTGAAATGCATTGGCGCAGAGATGCCAAACAAAAGGAACATGCCGAAATTCCGTTTAGGGTTAATTTTGGCGAAACCGTTTTGGCTATTTTATGGAACTATTTCGGCGAAACAGCTAGAGACATTTTAAAAGGTGATTTTTGAAGAGATTTTGGAAGAGGTTTTGAGTGTGGTCGTTATAATACACAAGTTGTATTTTAACAGTGTTGTGAGGTCCTCTACCCCTACCCCAAAGGCTTCTCATACCCCACCCAACCCCGAAGGAAGCCCCCGGTCCTCAAAGGCCCCCCCAAGCTCTCAAAGGGCCACCGGAGCCCCCAAAGGCCCACCCAGACCCCCAAAGGCCACCCCCGGGTCCCCCAAAGGCCCATCGAGCTCCCGAAGGACCAACGGGATCCCAAAGGCCCTCCACAGGCTCCCAACTGGCCCCCCGGACCCCCAAAGGCCTTCCCCCGGCACCCAAAGGTCCACCGGACTCCCAAAGGACCAACGGGGTCCCAAAGGGTCCCCAGACCCCAAAAAGGCTATACCCGAGCCCCAAAGGCCCTCCCCGGTCCCCAAAGGTCCACCAGACCCCCAAAAGCCCTCCCTGTGCCACAAAGGCCATCCCCGGGCCCCCCAAAGCCCCATCGAGCTCCCAAAGGACCAACGGGGTCCCAAAGACCCTTCACCGGTCCCCAAATGTCCCCCAGGCCCCCAACTGCCCCCCCCGGACCTCCAAAGGCCCACAGGGCTCCCAAAAGACCACCGGGCTCCCAAGGGCCCTCCCCCGGTCCACAAAGGTCCCCTGGGCTCCCAAAAGACCACTCAATCCTCAAGGGCCTCCGGATCCCCAAACGCCCTCCCTGGGCCCCAAAGGTCCTCCCCCCGGTCACCATACATGCACACAAAAACTTATACACACACAAAAACTTACACACACACACAAAAACTCACACACACACACGAAAACTTACACACACATGAAAACTTACACACACACGCCAAAACTTACACACACACACACAAAAACTTACACACACACACAAACACAAAAACTTACACATGCACACGAAAACTTACATGCAGACAAAAACTTACATGCACACAAAAACTTACACACACACACACACACACACACAAAACTTACACACACACACACACACACACACACACGCCAAAACTTACACACACACAAAAATTACACACACACACACAAAAACTTACACATGAACACAAAAAAAACTCACACACACACACACACACACACACACACACACAAACTTACACACACACACACACACACACACACACACACACATACACAAAACTTACACACACACACACACACGAAAACTTACACACACAAGCCAAAACTTACACACACGAAAACTTACATGCACACAAAAACTTACATGCACACAAAAACTTACACACACACACACACACACACACACACAAAACTTACACACACAAACACACAAAAACTTACACACACACACGCCAAAACTTACACACACACAAAAACTTACACACACACACACACACACACACACAAACTTACACATGAACACAAAAAAATTCACACACACACGCACAAAAACTTGCACACACACACACACACACACAAAACTTACACACACACACACACACGAAAACTTACACACACACGCCAAAACTTACAAACACAAAAACTTACACACACACACAGAAACTTACACATGCACACGAAAACTTACATGCACACAAAAACTTACATGCACACAAAAACTTACACACACACACACACACAAAACTTACACACACAAACACACAAAAACTCACACACACACACACCAAAACTTACACACACACAAAAACTTACACACACACACACAAAAACTTACACATGAACACAAAAACTCACACACACACGCACAAAAACTTACACAAACACACACACACTCACAAAACTTACACACACACACACACACACGAAAACTTACACACACACGCCAAAACTTACACACACAAAAACTTACACATGCACACGAAAACTTACACACACACACACGAAAACTTACACACACACGCCAAAACTTACACACACACACACACACACAAACTTACACACACACACACAAACACACACACACACACACACACACACACAAAAACTTACACATGCACACGAAAACTTACATGCACACAAAAACTTACATGCACACAAAAACTTACACACACACACACACACACAAAACTTACAAACACACACACACACACACACGAAAACTCACACACACACGCCAAAACTTACACACACACACAAAAACTTACACACACACACATACACAAAAACTTACACATGAACACAAAAAACTCACACACATGCACAAAAACTTACACACACACACACACACGAAAACTTACACACACGCCAAAACTTACACACACACAAAAACTCAGACACACACACACACACACACACACACACACACACACACACACAAACTTACACACATACACACACACACACAAACTTACACACACATACACACACACACACACACACAAACTTACACACACAAGCCAAAACTTACACACACAAAAGCTTACACACACACACACAAAAACTTACACCCACACGCAAAAACTTACATGCACACAAAAACTTACATGCACACAAAAACTTACACACACACAAAAACTTACACACACACACAAAAAAAACTTACATCCACACACAAAAGCTTGGACACACAAAAACTTACACACACACAAAAGCTTAGACACACAAAAACTTACACGCACACACAAAAACTTACACCCACACGCAAAAACTTACATGCACACAAAAACTTACATGCACACAAAAACTTACACACACGCACAAAAACTAACACACACACACACAAAAACTTACACACACACACACACACAAAAACTTACGCACACACAAAAACTTACACACACACACACACAGACACACAGACACACACACACACACACACAAACTTACACATGCACACGAAAACTCACATGCACACAAAAACTTACACACACACACACACGAAAACTTACTCACACACACGTCAAAACTTACACACACAAAAGCTTAGACACACAAAAACTTACACACACACACACACACAAAAACTTACACACACACGTCAAAACTTACATGCACACAAAAACTTACACATACACACACACACACAAACTTACACACACACACACACACAAAACTTACACAAACAAAAACTTACACACACACACACAAACACACACAAACTTACACACACACACACACAAAAAACTTACACCCACACACAAAAGCTTAGACACACAAAAACTTACACGCACACACAAAAACTTACACCACACGCAAAAACTTACATGCACACAAAAACTTACATGCACACAAAAACTTACACACACACACAAAAACTTACACACACACACACACACAAAACTTACACACACACACAAACTTACACACACACACACACACACACACACACACACAAAAACTTACACATGCACACAAAAAACTTACATCCACACACAGAAGCTTAGACACACAAAAACTTACACACACACACACACAAAAACTTAGACCAACACGCAAAAACTTACATGCACACAAAAACTTACATGCACACAAAAACTTACACACACACAAAAACTTACACACACGCACAAAACTTACACACACACACAAAAGCTTACACACACACACACGCATGAAAACTTACACACACACGCCAAAACTTACACACACACGCCAAAACTTACACACACACACACACACACACACACACACACACACACACACAAAAACTTACACATGCACACGAAAACTTACATGCACACAAAAACTTACATGCACACAAAAACTTACACACACACACACACACACACACACACACACACACACACACACACACACACACACAAAAACTTACACACACACGCCAAAACTTACAAACACACAAAAACTTACACACACACACAAACACACACACACAACAACTTACACATGAACACAAAAAACTCACACACACACACGCACGAAAACTTACACACACACGCCAAAACTTACACACACAAAAACTTACACATGCACACGAAAACTTACACACACACACACACGAAAACTTACACGCACACGCCAAAACTTACACACACACACACACACACACTACACACACAAACTTACACACACACACACACACACAAAAAAACTTACACATGCACACGAAAACTTACATGCACACAAAAACTTACATGCACACAAAAACTTACACACACACACACACACAAAACTTACAAACACACACACACACACACGAAAACTCACACACACACGAAAAAACTTACACACACACACAAAAACTTACACACACACACATACACAAAAACTTACACATGAACACCAAAAAACTCACACACACATGCACAAAAACTTACACACACACACGCACACACACACAAAACACACACACACACACACACACGAAAACATACACACACACGCCAAAACTTACACACACAAAAACTTAGACACACACACACACACACACACACACAAACTTACACACACACACACAAAAAAAACTTACACACACAAAAACTTACACACACACAAACTTACACAAACACACAAAAAACTTATATCCACACGCAATAGCTTAGACACACAAAAACTTACACACACACACAAAAACTTACACACACACACACACCAAAACTTACGCACACACAAAAACTTACACACACACACACAAAAACTTACACATGCACACGAAAACTTACATGCACAAAAAAACTTACATGCACACAAAAACTTACACACACACACACACACACACAAAACTCACACACACACACACACACACACCAAAACTTACACACACACACACACATACACACACACACACACAAACTTACACATGAACACAACAAAAATTCACACACACACACACACACAAAAACTTACAAACACACATGCACACACAAAACTTACACACACACGCACGAAAACTCACACACACACGCCAAAACTTACACACACAAAAACTTACACACATACACACACACACACACACACACACAAACTTACACACACATACACAAAAACTTACACACACACACA
This sequence comes from Artemia sinica, assembly GCA_027921565.1. NCBI lineage: Eukaryota > Metazoa > Arthropoda > Branchiopoda > Anostraca > Artemiidae > Artemia > Artemia sinica. The sequence goes on from CM051275.1 coordinate 18,299,021, forward strand.
CAAACACACACAAACTTACAAACACACACAAAAACTTACACCCACACACAAAAGCTTAGACACACAAAACTTACACACACACACACACAAAAACTTACACCCACACGCAAAAACTTACATGCACACAAAAACATACATGCACACAAAAACTTACACACACATAAAAACTTACACACACGCACAAAAACTTACACACACACACAAAAACTTACACACACACAAAAACTTACACACACACACAAAAAAAAAAAAAAAAAAAACTTACACATGCACACGAAAACTTACATGCACCCAAAAACTTACACACACACACACACACACATGAAAACTTACACACACACGTCAAAACTTAAACACACAAAAGCTTAGACACACAAAAACTTACACACACACACACACACACACAAAAACTTACACCCACACGCAAAAACTTACATGCACACAAAAACTTACATGCACACAAAAACTTACACACACAAAAATTTGCATACACGCACAAAAACTTACACACATACACAAAAACCTACACACACACACACACGAAAACTTACGCACACACACGAAAACTTACACACACACACGCCAAAACTTACACACACACACAAAAACTTACACACTTACCATATCACAGTTACATTGTCTTAATTTTTCAAATTTCATTTGAATTTCTGTCGTGAAATGCAAGAGTTGGAATATTTCAGTAGTGACTTGTTGTGCTTTACCTTCTCACAGTTACATTCTCTTGATTTTTCGAAGTTCATGAAATGCAAGAGTTGGAAAATTGGGGTCTTAGTCCACCAGCCCGAATGGTGGAAATCCACTAGCTCAGTATTGGGGTCCCACTCCACCAGCCTGAATGGTGGAAATTCACTAGCTCAGTATTGGGGTCCCACTCCACCAGCCTGAACGGTGGAAATTCACTAGCTCAGAATTGGGGTCCTAGTCCACCAGCCTGAATGGTGGAAATCCACTAGCTCGATATTGGGGTCTCAGTCCACCAGCCTGAATGGTGGAAATTCACTAACTCAGAATTAGGGTCTTAGTCCACCAGCCTGAATGGTGGAAATCCACTAGCTCAATATTGGGGTCTCAGTCTACCAGTCTGAATGGTGGAAATTCACTGTTTAAGTTAGGTTAGGTTAACTTATCATGTGCGCTCATGATAAGTTAACCTAACCTTTTCCGGCGAGTATGGTTAGGTTAGGCTAGATTAAGTTAGGTTAGGTTAAGTTAGGTTAGGTTAGCCCATGTACGCTTCACTTAGGTTAGCTTAGGTTAGGTGAGAGACAGGCAAAAAGTTAGGTGTATGATTAGGTTAGGTTAGGTTAGATTAAATTAGGTTAGGTTAAGTTAGGTTAGGCTAGGTTAGCCTACGTACGCGCGCGTACGTAGGCTAACCTAGCCTAACCTAACTTAACCTAACCTAATTTAATCTAACCTAACCTAACCTAATCATACACCTAACTTTTTGCCTGTCTCTCACCTAACCTAAGCTAACCTAAGTGAAGCGTACATGGGCTAACCTAACCTAACTTAACCTAACCTAACTTAATCTAGCCTAACCTAACCATACTCGCCGGAAAAGGTTAGGTTAACTTATCATGAGCGCACATGATAAGTTAACCTAACCTAACTTAAACAGTGAATTTCCACCATTCAGACTGGTAGACTGAGACCCCAATATTGAGCTAGTGGATTTCCACCATTCAGGCTGGTGGACTAAGACCCTAATTCTGAGTTAGTGAATTTCCACCATTCAGGCTGGTGGACTGAGACCCCAATATCGAGCTAGTGGATTTCCACCATTCAGGCTGGTGGACTAGGACCCCAATTCTGAGCTAGTGAATTTCCACCGTTCAGGCTGGTGGAGTGGGACCCCAATACTGAGCTAGTGAATTTCCACCATTCAGGCTGGTGGAGTGGGACCCCAATACTGAGCTAGTGGATTTCCACCATTCGGGCTGGTGGACTAAGACCCCAATTTTCCAACTCTTGCATTTCATGAACTTCGAAAAATCAAGAGAATGTAACTGTGAGAAGGTAAAGCACAACAAGTCACTACTGAAATATTCCAACTCTTGCATTTCACGACAGAAATTCAAATGAAATTTGAAAAATTAAGACAATGTAACTGTGATATGGTAAGTGTGTAAGTTTTTGTGTGTGTGTGTAAGTTTTGGCGTGTGTGTGTGTAAGTTTTCGTGTGTGTGCGTAAGTTTTCGTGTGTGTGTGTGTGTAGGTTTTTGTGTATGTGTGTAAGTTTTTGTGCGTGTATGCAAATTTTTGTGTGTGTAAGTTTTTGTGTGCATGTAAGTTTTTGTGTGCATGTAAGTTTTTGCGTGTGGGTGTAAGTTTTTGTGTGTGTGTGTGTGTGTGTGTAAGTTTTTGTGTGTCTAAGCTTTTGTGTGTTTAAGTTTTGACGTGTGTGTGTAAGTTTTCATGTGTGTGTGTGTGTGTGTGTAAGTTTTTGGGTGCATGTAAGTTTTCGTGTGCATGTGTAAGTTTTTTTTTTTTTTTTTTTGTGTGTGTGTGTAAGTTTTTGTGTGTGTGTAAGTTTTTGTGTGTGTGTGTAAGTTTTTGTGCGTGTGTGTAAGTTTTTATGTGTGTGTAAGTTTTTGTGTGCATGTAAGTTTTTGCGTGCATGTAAGTTTTTGCGTGTGGGTGTAAGTTTTTGTGTGTGTGTGTGTGTAAGTTTTGTGTGTCTAAGCTTTTGTGTGTGGGTGTAAGTTTTTGTGTGTGTTTGTAAGTTTGTGTGTGTTTGTGTGTGTGTGTGTAAGTTTTTGTGTATGTGTGTGTAAGTTTGTGTGTGTGTGTGTGTGTGTGTGTGTGTGTGTAAGTTTTTGTGTGTGTAAGTTTTGGCGTGTGTGTGTGAGTTTTCGTGCGTGTGTGTGTAAGTTTTGTGTGTGCATGTGTGTTTGTAAGTTTTTGTGTGTGTGTGTGTGTGTGAATTTTTGTTGTGTTCATGTGTAAGTTTGTGTGTGTGTGTGTGTATGTGTGTGTGTGTGTGTAAGTTTTGGTGTGTGTGTGTGTGTGTGTGAGTTTTGTGTGTGTGTGTGTGTGTGTGTAAGTTTTTGTGTGCATGTAAGTTTTTTTGTGCATGTAAGTTTTCGTGTGCATGTGTAAGTTTTTGTGTGTGTGTGTGTAAGTTTTTGTGTGTGCGTAAGTTTTGGTGTGTGTGTGTGTGTAAGTTTTTGTGTGTGTGTGTAAGTTTTTGTGTGTCTAAGCTATTGCGTGTGGATATAAGTTTTTTGTGTGTTTGTGTAAGTTTGTGTGTGTGTAAGTTTTGTGTGTGTAAGTTTTTTTTGTGTGTGTGTGTGTAAGTTTGTGTGTGTGTGTGTGTGTGTGTGTGTCTAAGTTTTTGTGTGTGTAAGTTTTGGCGTGTGTGTGTATGTTTTCGTGTGTGTGTGTGTGTGTAAATTTTGTGTGTGTGTGCGTGTGTGTGTGTAAGTTTTTGTGCATGTGTGTGTGAGTTTTTTGGTGTTCATGTGTAAGTTTTTGTGTATGTGTGTGTGTGTAAGTTTTTGTGTGTGTGTGTAAGTTTTTTCGTGTGTGTGTGAGTTTTCGTGTGTGTGTGTGTGTGTTTGTAAGTTTTGTGTGTGTGTGTGTGTGTAAGTTTTTGTGTGCATGTAAGTTTTTGTGTGCATGTAAGTTTTCGTGTGCATGTGTAAGTTTTTTTGTGTGTGTGTGTGTGTGTGTGTAAGTTTGTGTGTGTAGTGTGTGTGTGTGTGTGTGTGTAAGTTTTGGCGTGTGCGTGTAAGTTTTCGTGTGTGTGTGTGTGTAAGTTTTCGTGTGCATGTGTAAGTTTTTGTGTGTGTAAGTTTTGGCGTGTGTGTGTAAGTTTTCGTGCGTGTGTGTGTGTGAGTTTTTTGTGTTCATGTGTAAGTTGTTGTGTGTGTGTGTTTGTGTGTGTGTGTAAGTTTTTGTGTGTTTGTAAGTTTTGGCGTGTGTGTGTAAGTTTTTGTGTGTGTGTGTGTGTGTGTGTGTGTGTGTGTGTGTGTGTGTGTGTGTGTGTGTGTGTAAGTTTTTGTGTGCATGTAAGTTTTTGTGTGCATGTAAGTTTTCGTGTGCATGTGTAAGTTTTTGTGTGTGTGTGTGTGTGTAAGTTTGTGTGTGTGTGTGTGTGTAAGTTTTGGCGTGTGTGTGTAAGTTTTGGCGTGTGTGTGTAAGTTTTCATGCGTGTGTGTGTGTGTAAGCTTTTGTGTGTGTGTGTAAGTTTTGTGCGTGTGTGTAAGTTTTTGTGTGTGTGTAAGTTTTTGTGTGCATGTAAGTTTTTGTGTGCATGTAAGTTTTTGCGTGTTGGTCTAAGTTTTTGTGTGTGTGTGTGTGTAAGTTTTTGTGTGTCTAAGCTTCTGTGTGTGGATGTAAGTTTTTTGTGTGCATGTGTAAGTTTTTGTGTGTGTGTGTGTGTGTGTGTGTGTGTGTGTGTAAGTTTGTGTGTGTGTGTAAGTTTTTGTGTGTGTGTGTGTAAGTTTTTGTGTGTGTGTGTAAGTTTTTGTGTGCATGTAAGTTTTTGTGTGCATGTAAGTTTTTGCGTGTGGTGTAAGTTTTTGTGTGTGCGTGTAAGTTTTTGTGTGTCTAAGCTTTTGTGTGTGGGTGTAAGTTTTTTGTGTGTGTGTGTGTGTAAGTTTGTGTGTGTTTGTGTGTGTGTGTGTAAGTTTTTGTTTGTGTAAGTTTTGTGTGTGTGTGTGTGTGTAAGTTTGTGTGTGTGTGTGTATGTGTAAGTTTTTGTGTGCATGTAAGTTTTGACGTGTGTGTGTAAGTTTTTGTGTGTGTGTGTGTGTGTAAGTTTTTGTGTGTCTAAGCTTTTGTGTGTGTAAGTTTTGACGTGTGTGTGAGTAAGTTTTCGTGTGTGTGTGTGTGTAAGTTTTTGTGTGCATGTGAGTTTTCGTGTGCATGTGTAAGTTTGTGTGTGTGTGTGTGTGTGTCTGTGTGTCTGTGTGTGTGTGTGTGTAAGTTTTTGTGTGTGCGTAAGTTTTTGTGTGTGTGTGTGTGTGTGTAAGTTTTTGTGTGTGTGTGTGTTAGTTTTTGTGCGTGTGTGTAAGTTTTTGTGTGCATGTAAGTTTTTGTGTGCATGTAAGTTTTTGCGTGTGGGTGTAAGTTTTTGTGTGTGCGTGTAAGTTTTTGTGTGTCTAAGCTTTTGTGTGTGTGTAAGTTTTTGTGTGTCCAAGCTTTTGTGTGTGGATGTAAGTTTTTTTTGTGTGTGTGTGTAAGTTTTTGTGTGTGTGTAAGTTTTTGTGTGCATGTAAGTTTTTGTGTGCATGTAAGTTTTTGCGTGTGGGTGTAAGTTTTTGTGTGTGTGTGTGTAAGCTTTTGTGTGTGTAAGTTTTGGCTTGTGTGTGTAAGTTTGTGTGTGTGTGTGTGTGTGTATGTGTGTGTAAGTTTGTGTGTGTGTGTGTGTGTGTGTAAGTTTGTGTGTGTGTGTGTGTGTGTGTGTGTGTGTGTGTGTGTGTGTGTGAGTTTTTGTGTGTGTGTAAGTTTTGGCGTGTGTGTAAGTTTTCGTGTGTGTGTGTGTGTGTAAGTTTTTGTGCATGTGTGTGAGTTTTTTGTGTTCATGTGTAAGTTTTTGTGTATGTGTGTGTGTGTAAGTTTTTGTGTGTGTGTGTAAGTTTTGGCGTGTGTGTGTGAGTTTTCGTGTGTGTGTGTGTGTGTGTTTGTAAGTTTTGTGTGTGTGTGTGTGTGTGTAAGTTTTTGTGTGCATGTAAGTTTTTGTGTGCATGTAAGTTTTCGTGTGCATGTGTAAGTTTTTGTGTGTGTGTGTGTGTGTGTGTGTAAGTTTGTGTGTGTGTGTGTAAGTTTGTGTGTGTGTGTGTGTGTGTAAGTTTTGGCGTGTGTGTGTAAGTTTTCGTGTGTGTGTGTGTAAGTTTTCGTGTGCATGTGTAAGTTTTTGTGTGTGTAAGTTTTGGCGTGTGTGTGTAAGTTTTCGTGTGTGTGTGTGTGTGTGTAAGTTTTGTGAGTGTGTGTGTGTTTGTGTAAGTTTTTGTGCGTGTGTGTGTGAGTTTTTGTGTTCATGTGTAAGTTTTTGTGTGTGTGTGTGTAAGTTTTTGTGTGTGTGTAAGTTTTGGTGTGTGTGTGTGTGAGTTTTTGTGTGTTTGTGTGTGTAAGTTTTGTGTGTGTGTGTGTGTGTAAGTTTTTGTGTGCATGTAAGTTTTTGTGTGCATGTAAGTTTTCGTGTGCATGTGTAAGTTTCTGTGTGTGTGTGTAAGTTTTTGTGTTTGTAAGTTTTGGCGTGTGTGTGTAAGTTTTCGTGTGTGTGTGTGTGTGTAAGTTTTGTGTGTGTGTGTGTGTGTGTGCAAGTTTTTGTGCGTGTGTGTGTGAATTTTTTTGTGTTCATGTGTAAGTTTGTGTGTGTGTGTGTGTGTGTGTGTGTAAGTTTTTGTGTGTGTGTAAGTTTTGGCGTGTGTGTGTGTAAGTTTTTGTGTGTTTGTGTGTGTAAGTTTTGTGTGTGTGTGTGTGTGTGTGTGTGTGTAAGTTTTTGTGTGCATGTAAGTTTTTGTGTGCATGTAAGTTTTCGTGTGTGTAAGTTTTGGCTTGTGTGTGTAAGTTTTCGTGTGTGTGTGTGTGTGTAAGTTTTGTGTTTGTGTGTGTGTGTGTGTGTGTGTGTGTGTGTGTAAGTTTGTGTGTGTGTGTGTGTGTGTGTGTGTGTGTGTGAGTTTTTTTTGTGTTCATGTGTAAGTTTTTGTGTGTGTGTGTGTAATTTTTGTGTGTGTGTAAGTTTTGGCGTGTGTGTGTGTGTGTGTGTGTGTGTGTAAGTTTTGTGTGTGTGTGTGTGTGTGTGTGTAAGTTTTTGTGTGCATGTAAGTTTTTGTCTGCATGTAAGTTTTCGTGTGCATGTGTAAGTTTTTGTGTTTGTGTGTGTGTGTAAGTTTTTGTGTGTGTGTGTGTAAGTTTTGGCGTGTGTGTGTAAGTTTTCATGTGTGTGTAAGTTTTCGTGTGTGTGTGTGAGTTTTTGTGTGTGTGTGTAAGTTTTTGTGTGTGTATAAGTTTTTGTGTGCATGTATGGTGACCGGGGGAGGACCTTTGGGGCCCAGGGAGGGCGTTTGGGGATCCGGAGGCCCTTGAGGATTGAGTGGTCTTTTGGGAGCCCAGGGGACCTTTGTGGACCGGGGGAGGGCCCTTGGGAGCCCGGTGGTCTTTTGGGAGCCCTGTGGGCCTTTGGAGGTCCGGGGGGGGCAGTTGGGGGCCTGGGGGACATTTGGGGACCGGTGAAGGGTCTTTGGGACCCCGTTGGTCCTTTGGGAGCTCGATGGGGCTTTGGGGGGCCCGGGGATGGCCTTTGTGGCACAGGGAGGGCTTTTGGGGGTCTGGTGGACCTTTGGGGACCGGGGAGGGCCTTTGGGGCTCGGGTATAGCCTTTTTGGGGTCTGGGGACCCTTTGGGACCCCGTTGGTCCTTTGGGAGTCCGGTGGACCTTTGGGTGCCGGGGGAAGGCCTTTGGGGGTCCGGGGGGCCAGTTGGGAGCCTGTGGAGGGCCTTTGGGATCCCGTTGGTCCTTCGGGAGCTCGATGGGCCTTTGGGGGACCCGGGGGTGGCCTTTGGGGTCTGGGTGGGCCTTTGGGGGCTCCGGTGGCCCTTTGAGAGCTTGGGGGGCCTTTGAGGACCGGGGGCTTCCTTCGGGGTTGGGGTGGGGTATGAGAAGCCTTTGGGGTAGGGGTAGAGGACCTCACAACACTGTTAAAATACAACTTGTGTATTATAACGACCACACTCAAAACCTCTTCCAAAATCTCTTCAAAAATCACCTTTTAAAATGTCTCTAGCTGTTTCGCCGAAATAGTTCCATAAAATAGCCAAAACGGTTTCGCCAAAATTAACCCTAAACGGAATTTCGGCATGTTCCTTTTGTTTGGCATCTCTGCGCCAATGCATTTCAAATTATTTGGAAACCTTTTCGCGCGCTAAGATCAATACGTCTGCTCGGAAACGATTCTCTTGTTAGAAACAACAAATTAATTTCCCTTTCGTGAATCAATTCTCTTTAGAACAACAAATTAATTCCCCTTCCCTGTCAATCAATCAATCATGACATCATCTGTCATCTAAACTGTTTCTCGGGAACATTTCTGTTCGAAATCCAAAGACATTAATTAACTTCGCGCCGGAGACAATTTGATTAATGACTGATAGCGCATGTATTTCCCGGGAACTCGTAACATTTGGCTTGGAAACAAATTCTATTTCCGGATCATAACATCTGCCTCGAACAGGAAGGAAATGTCATTAACTGTTTCCGGGAACCTCATAACATCTGGTTCGAATAACAATAACAACATTGACCTTGACATTTGGCTCGGAAACGACAACAACATTGACCCCATTAACCACGTGTTCTCTCTAATGACTCTGTTCAAAACAACATTGACCTTGGCATTTTGCCTCGGAAACAATAACAACATTGACATTCGCTGAGGGCGTGCCAAAAAACACACCTGGTGAAAGAGGTCATTGACCCCATTACGCAATCATTCTCCCTAATGACTCTATGCCCATATATGGACTCCCCCCGGAGTTATAGGGTCATCTCTACTGACTTTGAGTAGATTGGGATGGAGGAGGAGCGTGCGTAGCTGTGTTGGCCTCAGGCGGCTTGGTGCTGCGATTATTTGTTAGTAGTAGTAGTAGTAGTTAAATAATGAATATTAGTATATGTCAATTAAACTGACAATCAGCGGTCATTTTATATATATATATATATATATATATATATATATATATATATATATATATATATATATATATATATATATATATATATATATATATATATATATATATATATAATATATATATATATATATATATATATATATATATATATATATATATATATATATATATATATATATATATAAATATATATATATATATATATATATATATATATATATATATATATATATATATATATATATATATATATATATATATATATATATATATATATATATATATATATATATAAATATATATATATATATATATATATATATATATATATATATATATATATATATATATATATATATATATATATATATATATATATATATATATATATATATATACTCCCTTTTTTCATACTTATCAAGAACAAATAATATGCGTAAGCAATCGGCAAATTTTACAACTTAAAGCCCTTTCTTCTGGAGCTGTGAGGGGGGGGTTCATGTTTTATCCAAAGGCATAGTTATTGAACCTTTAAACTATGATGAACAAAATGGCAGTAGTAATCAATGTTATACTTTGCGGAGACATACAGCAATCTCCATGTTATTTGCGTACGCCCCTAGGAATCTCTATGTTATTTGCGTACGCCTCTACACCTTTTCAAAGAGATTCAAAACTCCCTCACATGGCATTATACTTCTGGTCCATCTTGTGCTAGTTGGGAATTGCCTAATATGTTATGAAGGACAAGTTTCTGACATAATTTATGTAGACTAGATTTCTACTTCATAATATATATGGTATACATGCCTTTTAGGGTAAATCCGTGTCAGAAAACCAGTGTGTCTTGTTTAGGTGTTAATATATTCAGTTATTTTTTTTAGTATAAATTCAAGTTTCAAATTATAATTTTATACAGTTTGAATACTTCATTCGTTCTATCGATATTTATATTTTACGATCATTTACATTGATAGAGATATGGAATCTTCTAAGCGACTTCTGGTGAGTAAAATTTTCTTATATTATAATAAAAAAAATAAATCTATTTTTGTCTCACCATTAAGTTAAGGAAGAATTTCCTTTACCTTCCTTATTTACGCTTTTTTTCACCGTGATGTTAGCTCTTTTAAAAAGCTTCCTATGTTAATTAAACAGTCCATGTGTTTAATTTTAGTAAATATTCAAAAAAAAAGAGGCAGGTTCACTTCGATTTTGGCTCATTGTATATGAAAAATTAAAATAGAATTTGCATATTAGTTTCGGCAGATTTAATCCGGATATGAAGGGTCACCCCCTCCTCAATATCCTGCTCTTTACGCTAAAGCTGTTAGCACTTTCAAAAAAGCTTCCTATTCTAATTAAAAAGCCCCTGTTTTTTTCTTCAAATTTCGGTAAATATTCAAAACAGGGCAATCAGTTTCGCTATAAAATAATCAAATCCCTTTACGTTCTTCTACCTGAAAAGGGATGTTTTCTCACTATCTGATTAAGAGCATGTTGACACATTTGTTGGCTAAATGGCTTTCTCAAAATTGAGTTACGAATTAACTTACGAATTAACTTACATAACGAAACTTCTATATTTATATGTTTTATCACATGTATTAAGGAGTTTACCCCTAGTCAATACCTCGCTCTTTACGCTAAAGTTCGAATTTTATTCAAATCACGAACTCTTGAGTCACAGAGGCCGGTTAATTAGAATAGATACCTCTTTTGAAAGTGCTAAAAAAAAACTTTAGCGTAAAGGGAGTGAGATATTGACTGGAGGGCGACCCCCTTCATATACTTAATAATTTTTTTGGTTTAGGTTATGTCTAGGAGTCTTCTTTCTTCCTTTTTTTCTGTGATTTTAAGTATTTCGTAATTTAGGTATATAAAGTTTTAAAAGCTTTGCATATAAAAAAAGATCTATAATTGTCAACTTTTTGTGTTTGGTACTATGGAATTGAAAGGCCCAGTCCCCTCCATTAATATTCTGAATAAGTAAGAATTTAAGTAGCTAATTAAATTGTGTCATTTTTTCAACTTTTGGGAGTTTGGTACTGTGGTATTGAAGGGGCAGTGCCCTCTCATAAGCTAAATAGTTTGAAAACTGAAAATGATTTTTATTTTAGAATGCTGTTGATCAGCCATCGCAGCAAAAACGTGCAAAATTGGATTAAACTCAGGATAACACCGAGACAGGATTAATCGAATCATTGAATGCAATCAGACCAACTGTAATTCGCCTCGCTCCACATTCCGAAGGAGAGAAGGAATCTGGCGAGCTAGCTGTGATTTTCGACGTAAGTTTAAACAGATATTCTGAAAATATTTTAATAATTTAGTAAATCGACTCCTTATATGCTTGCGGTGAATAATGCTATTTCGCGATTGACGTGTAAAAATTTGCGGCACAATATAACTGAATTAACATGCATATATTTGGGATGATAAAATACAGGAGCCTTCTGGGTGTTACAATTTTATAGGCCTGTCAGCTTCATCTATGCTTGAGTTTTCTTTGAAAAACTTATTTTGTAGAAAAAGTGTTTTTTACCTAAGCTTCAATTCTTAAATCGTTTGTAAATTTTTAAAGCTTTTCCTTTGAAAAGAAAAATTGTGTCCTGTGGAACTAGTAAAACCACTCTCAATAGGTTTCAATCACGAAGAAACAAAAACATCGCTTACTATCAAAAGCAAGCTGATATTCATTAATAAAAATTTTTGTCAGGGACTTCAGATGTACAAGTGCAGTCTGAATTTGTAAATGTACATATTATTTTTCTTTCCGTATTTTCGAAAATAAGGCAAATTTTCTCAAGCGTGTAACTTTTGATGAGTAAAACTAAACTTAAATTTGTTTCTAAGCTATTCTATAATAATCCTATTTTATTTTCTTTCATTAGCATTAACAAAATTAGCAGTATATAAAAGAGTGGTTATAACGCAGAAGTACCAAATAGCTTATCATACTTTTCTATAGATTTATAAACCTTACCTGTAATTTCTCTTTTAAGCAAGATGTTTTCTAATGCAAAAATCCATTATTTCATTAAACAAACTCTATATAAACAAGCCACTATTTCACAGTTGGCTGTTGAACAAACAAGCTTAAACTAAGATATGTTTGCAGTGGGCTTTGTGCGTAGTTAGCTCTTATCAAAATAACTCATCAGAAGGGTCAAAAATTTGAATTTTAATCTGACAGCTAAAAATGAATGTTAATCGCTCGTTACAAAGTGGTTCAAATAACCAGATGTTTGGAGCTTAGAGATGAAGAGATTAACACGGGAAAGGGGTTTCTTAGTAATTTCAAATGTGACAGCGCAGGGATGTCAAAAACAAAAGGAACATGCAGAAATTACGTTTAGAGATTATTTGGGCGAAACCGTTTTAGACATTTTAGGGAATTATTTCGGCGAAACAGTTAGAGACATTTTAAAAGATGATTTTAGAAGATCACGAAGAAACAAAAACATCGCTTACTATCAAAAGCAAGCTGATATTCATTAATCAAAATTTTTGTCAGGAATTATGCGTTAACAACCAGAATTTCAATCTCCATGAATTTAGTAAAAACAATTGTTATGATTAGTGAAGCATAAATTGCACTAATTATTTTCATTATTATCTTATTCAGTTAATAGTCATAGTTGTTGCAAGAGTCGCCATCGGGGTTCTCAGGGCAAATTTTACGGCAGTATTATGTGTGCAATCACGAGCAAAATCAAAATTTATTACTTTCTTGTTCGTGCAGGAAGAAATCGAAATGGAGGCGTTACGCAAAAGACACTTTAATTCCGGGAGGGGGGCACTTTAATTGTTGATATGGAAGGAGAAAAAATTTCTTCTCTTACAATGATTTATTTAGTCCAGGTTTACTGCTACCAGCACTTCAATCAAATCCGTCGCCAAGGGACATAGAAAAATTCGGATTGTCGAGAAAAGGGAGAAAGTTACACCAACACCAGCAACCAATGTATGGAATGCATGCCCATTAACCGAGGCTGAAGAGCAATGCTTCATAGAACATACTGCCTCGGTTGAACGATGGTCGGGTTTTATTGAGAATTACAACCAAGAGGGACAGGCACTAGAGTCGGATCCCTATTTTGCATTTTCATTCTGAAAATTATATTTTTTTTTCGAATAAAACCATTAGTTTTATATATCATTCTCTTGTTCTAACTTATCCTCTAAGAATAAGACTTCATTTTCCTGACTAAACCAAATATATTTTTAACGACTTTTTTTCATATGTAACTTTTTTTCTTTTAATTGTTCAGGTGGTGGGACAATGACTATGAAAAATTGACATAGTTTATTAACTTTATAAAAATAATGGTTATTTCACATAAAAAATAAGCCCCTTTTTTACAGATTAATGAAATAGCAACGCCATTGGGTGATGAAACATCAGCATTTACTGAACCAATTCTGACACCACCAATGGAGTTTAGAGACGAACCATCATTAGTTCTAGACAATATGGAGTGGCATAGAGGTTTTCTTAATGATGTTTTTGGGGATATGGCTAGCGTAGATGATTTAACTTGTGACTTTGATATGATAGAGGATCCAGAATGGGTATATAGATTCATGCGTGAGCATTTAGGCGATGTTAGTAGTGCAACTGAACCGGATCCTCATATAGAAATTACGTCACAGGACAATACAGTCTGGTTCGATCAATTGTCTCCAAAAACACTGGAAGACATGCTAACTAGCCTAGGGGACTTTATGCCATCTCCATCTAATGTAATTGAACAGACGGGGGATGGTGAAATTGACAATTCTATGTCACCCCCCACCATTCCGCATAATGATACACCTAGTGCTAGTAATAGTAGTAGTAGTAATACAACAATGCAAACTGTTGGATCTAATTTTTCCGGGGATATTTTTGACGATAGTTTTATAATTAGTGAATTGAGTCCTGTGCAAATAGGTGCAGGACATGAAAATAGTGTCATGTCCCCGGAATTACGTGAATTTTATTTGTTAGAGTCTGCTCTAAGTCACTTACGAACATATAGGGTAGATTTTAACCCTCCCGAGGAAAACGCGATTGACGGGAGCATTATTTTAACAGATCCAGTGAATGTTCTCCATAGCTACATTGACCAAATTCGAGTACAAATTGAGATTCAGATTCAGAATTGGGGGGTCAAGGGGGGGTTAAAGCATCAGTAAATCAAAAAGTTTATTTACAAAAACATCCGGGGATATTTTTTATTTTCATTTTTCAACTGGCAACCAGACTTTTTACCCTGGTCTAAATGAATATGAGAATAACTTTTTCAACTGGGTAAATAAATTAATATTGACTTTGGACACGTTTAACGAAAGGGGAAGTGGGTCCACAATCTTATACATTGAACACATGGATCTGAATCTCAGTAGATTTAAAAAAAAAACTTTATTTTAAGGGGAGGGCGGGGTAACAAAATAAAATGCCACCCAGATTTGTCGGCCACAGGAGGGGTTCAAGGTTTCAATTTTGAAACGGGGCTGCAATGCTTTAAATATGCATTTTTAGCAGCAGCCCATAAAACATTAAACAAAGAGTCAACAATGAAAAATCTCGACGGACTTGCACGTAACGGTGGAGAAAATTTCCCTAAAGTAAATTTTGACTGTTTAGAGGGGAAGTATCCGGTGTTCTTGAAAGAAATAACCATATTTGAAAAAGCAAATGAAAATCTTGGGTTGGGGGTGGTTGTTCTCCAGTATGACACAGAATTTGTAAATGGGGGAAAGAAACCAAATAAAAAAGGAGTTTTGTATTCAGTGAGGACACCGATGGTGGATAATGTTAAAAATTGGGTTTGGGTTATTTACGAGCCTCCCAAAGATGTAAATTCCTATGGTCATTTTTTCCCCGTTACAGCAATAAGTCAACTCCTATCCCAAGGTGTGAAGAAAGGGAAACGTTTCTATTGCCCCATGTGCCTTTCCCCATTTCGAAATGAACAAACATTCTCAGATCACATGGGGCATTGCAAAATTCATGGGAATCAACGAATTGAAATGCCGGCAGAAGGCAAAGATACTTTACAATTTAAAAACTTCCAAAATTCCCTGCTACAAGTTGATAAAATATCTTTAGACTGTGAATCAAGACTGGTGGAGGTATCAGACTCATCAAAGCCAAATATAGTCAAGGAACACAAACTAGTTGCGTGTTCCTACGCGCATGCCCGTCGCGATTCCAATAATAAAATGCAGTTGGAAGAGTTTTTTTTGGCTATGGATGAGGAGGGTAGTATGGAAAAGTTATTGATATCTTTAATAAAAACAGCAAACAACGCAATTTCACGATTGTGTCACACCAACTACCCAATGACATTATCAGATAAGGAGCAACTGGCACTAGAAAGGGGGACAATTTGTTGGGTTTGTAGGGGTGTTCTTGCCCCAAAAGACGCGGTCCAGGATCATAATCACCTTATTGACCCCAATTCAACGGGAAAAAAGTAACTTTCGGGGATGGGCTAACAATTCATGTAATTGAAAAATTAAACAGCAACTCTTTCTTCCGGTTTTTATACATAACTCTAACTACGATCTGAAGTATGTGCTACCAGCAATGGCACATCTTCAAAAAAATGGAGCAGTGGATGATGCATGGGTGATAGACAGCTTTTCCTACAAAACCATTCCTAAATCATCGGAAAAGTTGCTTGTTTTGGAATTTATGTGGAAATTCGTTGAAGCCGATGTTGAGTACACGAATAAAATTCGCCTTTTAGATTCCTACAGTTTTTTCCCTAAATCATTGAGCGAATTAATTCAAGTACAGAAAAACGATGACGGCTGCAACGCTTTCCCCCTTCTCAAGCAACAATTTCCAAATGATTTATATGATTTGTTGACGGTCAAGGGCATATATCATTATGATTATTATTGTTCCATGTCGAGATTCGCCGAGGAAACTATTCCTTGTATTGAATCGTTTTACGACAGTCTACATGATCGTAGGTGCACCCCCGATGCATACAGTTTTGCTAAAAAAGTGTGGGCAGAAAGAGGGTGTAAAAATGGGTTTGACTACTGCAAGCTGTATTTGTCGAGTGATGTGTTAACTCTGTTAGACATTATGTGTAAAAATACGGACAAAATCTATGGGGAATTTAATCTTGATTTGGGCTATTATTTTTCATCTCCTCATCTGGTGATGGATCTCATCCTAAGAATTAGTGGGGAAAAAATTGGGCTAATCACAGACATTGATCAGCACCTGTTCATCGAAAGGTCAATGAGGGGTGGTTTTGTTTTTCACGGGGATCGTATCTTGGAAACTGATCCAACAGGAGAGAAGACGGGGACAAAATCGGATGCAGTTTTCCTTGATATGAATTCTCTCTACCCCTCGGCCATGTCCCATTATGCGCTACCTTGCGGTGACTATAAATGGCTCAATGACCCTCAAGCTCCCCATTTCCCCAACACTGACAGTATTGAGGAGAATGGGCCGGTCGGATATATTTTTGAAATTGATGGGGAGATACCAGTCGAGCTTCACGATTCAGTAAATGATTTTTTTTTCCCGTGCATCAATAGACCTGTGACTAAGGACTCTTTGAGCCCTCGCAATAAGCGTTTAGTCGAGGTGGACGGATTGGTCACCTTCAAAACAAAAACTTATTGCTGACCTTCTGCCAAAAAAATATAGTTGTACATCATGTGACTTTAAAAAATGGATGTGCAACAACGGTTTCAACGTCACAAAGGTTCACAGAGCACTCCAGTTTATTCAAAAACCCTATCTGAAAACGTTTGTTGACACTTTTGTCAACAAACGTTCTGAAGCGCAGACGAAAGCCGAAAAAGAAATTTATAAGCTCATTTTGAATTCGGCTTTCGGTAAAATGTGTGAGAGTGTTTGCAATAGGAATCGTTGTGACGTCGTGACCGATCCCGAACAATGTGCTCGAATTATTGCCGATCCAAATTACACTTCCTTCACAATCATTGGCCCGGACATGGTACTATTGAATAGGAAAAAAAGACGCATTGTACTAAATAAAAATATTGCTGCAGGCAGTGCGATCTTGGAGATCTCTAAAAAGCTCATGTTGGAATTCTACTACAATGTGGCTAGGGTACAGTGGCCGGAAAAGGGGCAAGTAGAGGTCTGCTACGGGGACACAGATTCTCTACTGTTAAAAGTAAAAACCCCAAATCTAATTGATGATTTGGCGCACGGTGAAATTATTAGATCACGGATGGACTACACCAATTGGAGTGGTCTTTACCCAGAGCTAGTGAAACGTCGGGCACCAAATCACCTTTTTTTTAAATCAGAAACGGGAAGCGACTTGATTTCCCGTGGTGTGTTTGTAAGTCCGAAGGTGTACTTTATACAGACACACGACGAGGAAATCAAGAAACGTTGCAAAGGAGTGCCCACGCGCTATGTGGATAAGAATTTCGACATGGACATCTATAGGAATTGTATTGTTCAAAATACAATTCCGCGAGCTAAATTGCTGGAAATTCGTTCCCTCAACTACAGGAACTTTACTGTAAATGTAGGAAAAATTGCCATGAGTACCATTTCCGACATGGTCTATGTTTGCCAAGATGGTGTGACTACCCTCCCCCTTGGACACTATTTAACTTCAGACCGGGCCAAATGTGTTATCCATAGGGAAAGTCTCGGTTTGAATAAAGTCCAGTAAATTTTTTCATAAAACCTTTGGGGGGGCTCGCGGCCTTTGGGGGGGGGGGGGCTCGTTTGCCGGGGGAGGGGGGCAGCCGCCAGCGGGGGGCGCACCGCCACTATCAAAGTTATCTTTTTTTACTTAGAGCAGATTTTTTTGGTAAATATACATGTTGCATTCAAAAAAAGTGATATTATTTCAAGTGCTTTATTGTAATGTTGTATTTTTTCTATGAAAAAACAAAAAAAAGTATTTATTTAAGTGTTTTTCTCTCTGTGTCTATGTAAATGTTGTATTTTTTTTATTATAAATAAATTTAAAAAAAAGTGTATTTTTTTTCATGTTTAATGTGCTTTTTTTCAATGTAGTATTTTTTTTAAGTATTGTTATTTTTTTATGCATATAATAAAAGAAAATATGATTCTTTATTCGTCTTCTTATTATTATTGTTCTTGAACAGAGTAGGGAAATTATTTAGTCATTAGACAACTATGGTCCACAGTTAGTTGTCCAGGTGAACTGTTGAAGGGAACTTGTATCAATTTAAAACACCATTCAGATCGTTTCTGTGTGGGCCGTCAATGTCGGGCAAAACAACACTCTTAACTAAAATAATTAAAAATTTGCGATAAAATGTTTGTGGAAAAGCCGAAAAAAATCTACTATTGTTACAGTATTTGGCAGGATTCATACGATAAAATAAAAGCAAATGCTGCCACCAGGGGTTTGGTGCAGATACAATTCATACAGGGACTTGATGTTTTCAGCATTATTGAACCAAACTCTTGGCTGATCATTGACGATCTGGCTGAATCTATTGATCAATGGTCCCAGGAAATGCTGCAATTGTTCTCTGTTCGCTCTCATCATGAGCAGATTTCCGTTACTCTGGTTCTACACAATCTCTTTCATCAGAGCAAATGTATGCGAACACTTGCATTGAACTGCACCTACTATATCATCTACAGAGTTGTTCGTGATTCCAGCTCGCTAATAACCCTCAATAAACAAATCTATCCAGGTGCCCCTAAATTTCTGCTCTCAGCATACAATCAGGCAACTAATAAACCCTACGGTTATATCCTATTGGATCTTAATCAAAATACACCCGAGGATCTGCGTGTAGTCACAGATATTTTCGACAATGAAATTACAGTATATCTCCCCGTGAACACTAAAAAGACCTATTAGTCGATATCATGACACTGAAGAAACTACATGAAAATAGACATCAGTTTTCAGTTCTAAGCACTTCAAAACCCTCGCTTAGTAAAGCCATACTCAAACATGGTATTGACAATGATTTCATTAATCTAATATCTGAACTTTGTTTAAATTTGACCGAGGATAATGTTCAACTGCCAGAAGTAGTTAAGCAACAGGCAAAGCAACATCCTTCCATTGTACGTACATTGCCCTCTAAAAACAAAGGAAAGAATTTTAAAAAGAAACGACTTATTCAGGAGGGCGGTAGCTTTTTCACACTTTTACTGCCAATAATTGCAGGACTTGTAAACAGTTTTCTCTAGTGAGAATGGCAAAATCCTATAAATTGACTCCAATAGAACTCTCTCTGTCACCCGTGGAACACTTTGAGAACAATCTGAGTAAATTCCTTGACAACGAGAATATTGAGGATGATAAAAAACTGCTTTTACTTCAAGATGCACTTCGCTGAGTGGACAAACATAAGCCCTATCGGTCGAAGGCCACTGCTGGTATTGATCACAAAAATGAATCATCTCCTCAAGAGTCTGCTGCTGCTGCTGGAACACAATTAAAGAAGGAGGAATAGGATTCAATTGTATTGAAAATTGGAAATCTAATGCCCCACTCATATCGTGAACAAAGTAAACGACTCCTGACTTATCTCATGGAAAGTGGTCAAGATCATATTCAAGTTGAGAGCAATGGGAAAGGGATTATAATTCAGGGCAAGAGATATAATCTACTTGATTTAATCTATGATATGGTTACAAATCGTAAAGGACTATTATCATTTGACGCTCATCTATACAACTTTCTAAATACATTAAACTTCCCCAAAAGTCTTATTAGCAATAGACAAATTCTAAAAAAAATAAATGAACATGCATCAACATAAACAACAATAACACCATTAAAATATGAACATGAAGAAGAAGAAGAAGATTTTAAATCAATCTTGGAAAATACTAGCACACCTAGTGGAAAAAACTTGACAATAGTGGCGAGGAAAAAGCGAAAACGTATCATGTCACCATCACCATCCAGTATACAAAAGGGTAGCGGACGTTACACAACGTATTTACGTTCAAAATGGTTGAAGTTCTGAAAGGTGTTTATGAAAATATTGGTGAGGCGGGGAGTTTAAGTTCCCCCACCACTCTTTCCAAAGTCACTGGTGTTCACACTAAAAGTGTACAAGACTATCTAAAAAATGAATCAAGTTACACTCTGCATAGAAATAATAGACTTCGTGCCAATCAATATCGAAAAACTAAAGCCTTTTACCCACTGCATATAATGCAAGCAGATCTCCTGACTCTAGATGAGATTCAAAGACGTCACAATACACCGTACAAGTGCATTCTATTTGCCATCAGTGTTTTTAGTCGCTATGCATATACAATTCCATTGCGATCAAAGACAGGCGTTGAAGTTGCTCAGATCATTGAAAGTATTCTCGAACAGGATTCATATAAAAAAATTCAAACGGATCGCGATATTGAATTTGTTAATCCCCATGTTGCAAAAGTACTAGTGAAATATAGTACACTGCTCTATCATAATCATAGTCCTATAAAGGCTGCATTGGCCGAACGATTGGTAAGAACTATTCGACTTTTAATTTCAAGATATTGTACATTGAAAAATACATCGGCTTTTATTAATGATCTAGATAAAATCATGTTGATTTATAATCAACGACCTCATCGATCATTGTCCAACTCTACGCCAACGGAAGTTCATCATTCTGATCATAATACAATTGACACCTTTCTTAAACAATATTCCAATGAATCAAAAGCCAAGAAGAAGAAAAATAAATTCAATGTTGGTGATACTGTTCGAATTAATAGAACAACTAATGTTTTTGAAAAGGGGAATTACTTGTGGTCCACCGTCTTTTTAAAGTGGCAAAAATCCTAGACACTAAACCCATAACTTATCGTTTGCGCGATACCAAAGATGAAGAGATTCTCGGTGGCTTTTATGACTATGAACTACAAAAATTTAAAAATAATAGTGAAATCTATCAAATTGAAAAGATATTAAAGACTCGTACTCGCAGGGGTAAGAAACCGTTACTTGTTCGGTGGCTAGGATACAACTCTGATTTTGATTTTTTGATCGGTGTTGAAGATATTGACAATGCCCAATGATTTCTATGTAACTTTCATGTCCAATGTTTCCGATCCTCTCTACAATGATTTGAATACGACAAGTGATTTTTGGACAAAACTCTCCCCCGCCATCAAATTTGACGGTGCATATGAAGTGGCTCTTGTCGACTGTATTCTCAAAAATACCTATGACATCCTGAGAAAGGATCGTGTGTATGATATAAAAGTTATACCATTCGATTGGACCCCCTTTGTCGACTATGAATGGGTTGAAGCACTTAAATCTAGCGAATATCCACATGCTAAATTGAAATAAATTGAATATGATGATATGAGAGATTTGTGTCGTACAATCAATAGAAAAATCTCATATCGTAGGAATGGTACATTCCATTTTAATTATTCAATGGAACACGATAGGATTTACATTACCTCACCTGTTGACACTAAAATAATTATTCTCAATGATAATCTGAGAGACGTTATTGGCTTTAAACAGAATACGATCAATGGGAAAAATGCTGTCACTGTTTACGGGATGGATCAAGTAATTTTTGCTGATTATCCACCTGGTTTCGCCTCGGACTCTTCATATTTCTCTATGCATCCTTTGTAGAAACGTCGAGAGTCGGTAATTCAAATGTCCCCCTCCTACGTGTTCTTGAACGAAAAAAAAACTCATGAACTTGTTCATCACTATAATATAAAGCATCTTCAGTATGTTCCTGTAAACACTTCGTATTTGGAACTCTGTCAGTTAACACTAAGAAGTGAACTGGGTGATCCTCTAGCAATAACAAAAGGCTTAGCAGTGATTACATGTCATTTTCGACCCATTGTCAGCTACAGCACAATCACCTAAAATGAACAATAGAAGAATTCCATTTGTCTGTCCCGATATCGATTGTTATGTTGGTGCTTCGAGTCCACGTCAAATAGGCAATGGATTGGACTACTACAAGGGTCGTACTACAATATCTGGCTATGGTCTTGGTAGCTGGTTTGCTAGGCTATTTCGTTCTGCACTACCCCTTGCCAGAAAATATCTTGTACCTGCTGCATCAAATTTTTGCTGCCTCAACACTACAGGACTGGGGGTCGGGCAAGAATTTCAAGGAGAGTGTTAAGGAAAATATTAGATCTTCAGCAAGAGCCGTTGGTGAGCTAATAAAATCTCGACTAAATGGGGAGGAATTGAAAAGGATTCGTGCACGTCATTCACTCATCAGTCTCCACCCAGGCGGGAAGCAAAGGACATCAACAAGGACTTTGAGGAATAAAACATCGAAGGCCAGTAAGCAGAAGAAGAAAAAGAAAAAGATTGTTAGATCAAAGAAGGATTTCTTCTCTTAAGATGACTTATCTCCCCCACAAGGAATCATATCTATCAATCAGTTCCTCATTGAATCTATTCAATGCTGAAAATGTTGATGTCAGTGTCAAGTATGGCTACTATGAACAATTTCATCCCCAACAACCCCTCTCGGAAAATATACACTTTCAAATATTTTCCAATGAAGACTATTTCATTGATTTGTCATCAACATTTATTGATTTAAATGTTGCGGTGAAGAAAAAGTCAGATAATACAACTCCAAATGCTGCCGATGGTCTCTCCTATGAAAACTGTATTCTACACAATCTATTCAAACAAATTAATGTATTTATTAATGGAACATTGGTGAGCACTAGCAATAATTTATCGGCAATTCTCCACGTCCGAAAACAACAGGTTATGAGCTCTGTTGCATTGGCAGTGGAAAAGCTAAGAGCCAATGGTAACAACATTAAACTTCTTGTCCCCCATACGATCACCAATCAACGTCAAATTGCCACCGGCTCTCGTAGCTATAGCGATTCATCATTTATCAATGGAGAAATCCCATCAAAATTGGCTTTGGCCTTTGTGAAGAGTGGCAGTGCCGTTGGATCCTGGACTGAATCCCACCATGATTTTAATTTTTTCCGTCTATCTAGCCTTGTGTGCAAAGTGAATGGTATTCCACTGTACACTCTATCATTTGACAAAAAATCCTATAGAACTCTGTACGAGTAAACCATGCAATCCCTAGATCATGACTCTCAACTATTTGAAAATGGAATAACCGATACAATGTTTTCAAAAAATCATGGGGTTATTGTTTTGGACTTGTCAGGGACTCAGGATATGAGCATAGTACGAACAGGGAATGTACGTTTAGAGTGTACATTTGCCGATGCTCTGACTGAGAGCATCACGCTAATATCACTGAGTCAATTTGAAACCTATTGGGAAATCACACCCGACGGCAGTTTTCTACTAGACCTAGCACCATGAACACAAACCAAATAATCAACGTATTTAGTATGGATCCATACATGTCCCAGTACAAGTCCTATTGCATACCTTCGGACTTCAATGAAAAAATTCCAAGTGTTAACAATACCCTAATCATTGTTAATAGCAGTCCATCGACTTTGAATACCGGCCATTGGCTATGCATCTTTCAAACAGCGAAGAATATTGAATTTTTTGATCCTCTTGGCCTATCGTATAAATTCTACGCTCCATACATCAGCAACTTTATTGAAAGCAGTGGGAAAACCATTATTCAAAATCAACGAAGAGTACAGGATTTAACGACTAAGACATGTGGCTTTCATGCACTACTCTTTTTCATGTTCAGATGTCGTGGCTATACCTACAAGCAGTTTCTCAACATCTACGTTGACTTACCTCGATTGAACGACTTTCTAGTGGAAAATATACTTACAAGCGTATTTAATATTGATTTTAGTACCCTACGAATAAGATGTTCTAAAAATGTATGTGAAATTGTTTATTAATAAAAAAAATTTATACACATCATAAAACGACTTTTCTACTCTTTAGATTTCATCTTCTACTAGGTATTTGTCGACAACAACTAGTGCAGGTAGATTATCTGAATTCACAGTGTACTGATCCTGATGTACTGCAATGTCAGGGTCACATTTTCTACAGTAGAGCGTGACTTCACTCTTGTCATATCTCTTTGTATAGTCAATGATACTATTCTCATTCATTCTATAGAATTCACATGTTTCAATTTGCTTATTTGAAGCAATTTCACAAAAAGTGTCCTCAAGTGGCGAATCGCATTCCGTCACAGCCAAATAAAAATCAGTGGGCTTATAATCATAACATCCATTGTCTTCACAACGATGACGTAGAAACCATATTCTTTTGTTGTTCCAGCAGTTGAATCGTTGACCCGGTTCCTCCTCCCAGAACAATCTAAAACCACGACGATACCAGTCTCGTAGCAATAAACTAAAATCACGGTTAGGATTCTTTCCAATCATACCGGGATATGTATTCTCCCACTGATTACATTTATCATAATGGCAATTGGAGTATAGGTGGCCTCTAGGATGAGAGTCACACACCTCTTCAAGACAGGAATTACAACCTTTAATTTGTACAGCATATCCTCTATGCAATTTACACGGGTTGCATAATCTACACTTTTCATCATACTCATCAATCATTGTGCAATTCTCACATGATGACCAGCTGCCCAGTGTGTACATACAAAACGGACATGTATGGAACATTTTGTCATGTGTTGACACTCTCACTGCCACAATGAAACTGAGCTAGCAACAACAAAAAATTGTCTGGGATAGAGAGAGAGGATTAAATCATCCTTGAGCACCATCTTTCTCATGAAAAAGGTCCTAAATTTCTAAACTAATGTTTAAAAGCATATCCACAATATCATTTTGCTGTGTCGTGATCAATATATCAATAAATTGTGTAAATGCATTTGGACCACGACGTAGAAGCTTCATACAATAGTCTAATGATGGAGAATCAGTTTTCATTATATCGACAAGCATTCCCCGAGAAAATATCTTCCTTTGAATAGACAGCTCTAGAAAATCGTCATCTAGAATTAAACGTTTTTTCATAAGAACTAGATTCCCCATGATTCGCTCTTTCTCGAATCTATCCATTTTTTTTTTTGTAGTCCTAACACTCTCACAACCAACTTCATACTAACCAGAATTTTTCTACTCTAAAGAATATACGCTAGTCTACTGTAGAAAGAAAAATACCATTGATTCAGAAACAATTTTATTGAACATAATTACAATAATTGTATTCACTGATGCATTTTGTTCTCATCAATATATTTCGATAGGACATCTAATGCTGACCGAAGTTTATTTATATGGAGAATATTCACTTTTCCAGCAAAACATACCTGCTCCTCCTGTTTAAATTTGCTTAATGATATCACGTATCTAGCATACATAGTGTCCCATTCAAGACATAGTCTACAGCCAGCGGTTATTTCCACAGCCACATTGGGTACTCGTATATCGTTGCTGCTGTTGTCGGCTCCATCATTAATCTCCAATAATGTAAATGCACCACTCATTTTTCTCTACTAATATCCTCTCAAATAAACTATTCTCTTTGAATTCAATTCTCTTACTAATATGAATTGTAAAGAAAACTATTCCTTTTATTCAAATCCCAATCACCAATCAAGTTATACTCACTCTCTTTGAAAAGGTGTATACGTCCCGTAGAAATGTTTACCTATATGTCCCATAGAAGTATAAGGCCATGTGAGAGGATACTCACTCTCTTTGAAAAGGTGTAGAGGCGTACGCAAATAACATAGAGATTCCTAGGGGTGTACGCAAATAACATGGAGATTGCTATATGTCTCCGCAAAGTATAACATTGATTACTACTAATGGCTATCTCAAAATTTTGATCAGACGATTTTGGAAAAAAAAAGGGTGGGGAAGAGGGCCTAGTTGCCGTCCAATTTTTTTTGTCACTTAAAATGGGCACTAGAACTTGTAATTTCCGTTTGAATAAGCTCTCTCACAATGCTTTAGAACCAGTGGGTCGATACGGTCACCCCTGAAAAAATAAACAGCTAAAAAACGAGCAAACACGCATCTGTGACCTTTCTTCAGGCAAACAATTCCACATTCTTGCAGATAGGAGCTTGGATCCTCTACAATAGGGTGTCCTGATACGCTGAATCTGATGGTGTGATTTTTATTAAAATTCTATGACTATTAGGGGGTGTTTCTCCCATTTTTCAAAAATCAGGCAAATTTTCTCAGGCTCATAGCCCTTAATGGGCAAAACTAAACTTTATGAAACTTATATATTAGAAATGAACATAATAAACCAATTCTTTTAATACTTCTATTGGTATCAAGATTTTGTTTTTTAGAAGTTCAGTTACTGTTACATATATGAAGGGGGTTATCCCCTCGTCAACACCTGGCTCTTTACGCTAAAGTTTTTTTCTACCTTCACGGCAGGGTTTTCTGATACGCGGAATCTGATGGTGTGATTTTCATTAAGGTTCTATAAGGATGTTTCCCCCTTTTTTCAAAAATCAGGCAAATTTTCTCAGGCTCCTAAACTCTAATGGGTAAGACTAAACTTAATAAAACTTATATATTTGAAATGAAAATAATAATCCGATTCTTTTGATATATCTATCTGTGTCAGAGTTCCGTTTTCTAGAGTTTCGGTTACTATTGAGCCGGGTCACCCCTTACTTGCAGTTTGTTACCAAGAACAGTTCGAAAGTGGGTGAAACCCCACAAAAGGGTGAATGATATATATATATATATATATATATATATATATATATATATATATATATATATATATATATATATATATATAATATATATATATATATATATATATATATATATATATATATATACATATATATATATATATATATATATATATATATATATATATATATATATATATATATATATATATATATATATATATATATATATATATATATATATGTATATAAATATATATATATATATATATATATATATATATATATATATATATATATATATATATATATATATATATATATATATATATATATATATATATATATATATATATATATATATATATATATATATATATATATATATATATATATATATATATGTATATATATACATATATATATATATATATTACATACTTTATATATTATATAAATATATTTTATATTTTTTCAGTCAATTCAGCTCACTAATTCAGATGCACCTTTCTGCGGTAAAATCAGATAACGAAGAAAGGGAGAAATTCTGTCTGTTGTTTCTATCACTCAGAGTGTTAGAATTAAGAGGCCAATGGATATTATATATCACTTAAAGTCAAATTTATGTCTTTTCCATACCCTTCAGCATGTGGTTCGAGAACAAGCGTGAGAAACAAGGAAGGTGGGGAGTCAGAAAAGGGTCACAGGTGATTTCCTGGACCCAACCACAAAATGAAAGGTCGTGAGAATCCAGGAATTCCAGGATTAATGTATTTCCTTAAAAAAAGACAGGCCCCTGTTTTGCTTCTAGATTTGATGGAGATTTTAGTGTCTCAAAGATGAAGACAAATGAATGATCCTAGGAAGTATTTTCGTGGCTTCTTTAATTTTATCGCATTTTTTAACAGGATCTCTTCATCTTTCACAATTTCTTATGTTTTTTTTTTGTCAGTTTATGAGTAGGGGTGAAAAGAAAGCATGTTTAGCTTTGTTGGCCTCCGGTGGTTTGATGTTGGCCTACGATGAATTGCTTGATGCCGTGGTGATGGTCAGCTTTCTTAGCGTTGTTTGTGAAAAGTGAAGGTGGTATAGTTTCATTTCTCAGAAATATCAGAACAAGTGACCACACCAACGAGCTCTGGAATTTGAACGACATTGTAACCGGATAGCTTTCAGAACACAAAAAAAAACTCTGGGATTGAATTTTTTTTACTTTTTCCACTTTTGACAAGCCAGAAATATGTTCCTAAATCAAAATCTCACGTTAATCATTTTCAAATTTAGATTATTAAAAAAGTTCTTAAAAATGTGTTTGTGATTTTGTTTTATATTTTCAAAAGATAACAATTTCGACTGTACCCTGTCATTATACATAAGGAGGAAGACCCTTATCCAATGATCTTCGACTGCTTTCAATTGTCTCCTATGTATAACCTCCTTGATCGAAGTCCTGTGCACGAACAAAAGTTATCTGATTTTGAAAATCCCGAGCGAAGATTCGAAGAAGAGTTTAGAGAGATATTTTAAGTAACATCTCCAAAGCTTTATTCTTGTTGAAGCACTAAATGCATCTTCAAACACCTCACCCCATCCCCTAAAACTTGCAACATACACAAGCACCATCCTTCGCAAACAGTGCTAAAATAGAAAGGCGTATCTTCCGTCAAAATATTACCTTAGCAGATAAGTAGGACAAAGGACACAACAAAAAATAATAAAAAGTTTCCCATACAGAATTGCACGAAGATTAAGGGGTATAGGGGTCGCAACCCTCCCTCTACAAAAATCTATACTTTTTCAAAGTTTCTGGACACTTCTTTAAGTTATCAAATAAAAATATTTTTTTTTTTAATATTATTACTCGCCCTTGAGTCTTCTTGTTGTGCCTCCTCCCCCCTCCAAACAAAACTTCTATTAACATGTTTATATATATATATATATATATATATATATATATATATATATATATATATATATATATATATATATATATATATATATATATATATATATATATATATATATATATGTATATATATATATATATATATATATATATATATATATATATAATATATATATATATATATATATATATATATATATATATATATATATATATTATATATATATATATATATATATATATATATATATATATATATATATATATATATATATATTTTAATTTATTATAAAATATTTTATTTGTTGTAAATAACGATTTATGGTAAATTATCGACCACGATCAATTGTTTTTTACTGATTTCAAATTTGTGATCAGAGGAACACAATTCCACGTGGCGTACAGTTTTGTTGAATTTAGCTTTCGCATAAGATTTTCAAGCTTATTTTCATTGATTTCTTTTTTCTAATACTATTCACTGATCGCAGCAAAATTTTAAACAAACCACGGCTGTAAAATAATATGTAATTTTAATTACTTTAGTGTATTTTGGCCTCCTTCAGCACATTGGGTTCATTTTTGGCCACAAGTACATCAGTACATTGAGTACATTTGGCAGGCAATTTTGAAAGTGCAAAGATACAGTGTTCAATAGTGGGGAATTAAGTTTCACTTATTGGTGAAAATTAAATTCAAACAAACAGGAAAAATATGTTTAACAAAGCTTAATTTATACTCCATATCAAAGCATTGTCTTCAGAACTATGGGCTATCCAGAAGGACCAGAATTCGGAGAACGATAAAAATCAGAATACCATTTCATGCAAAGAAACTCAGGTTCTTTCGATCGGATGAAAATGAGAATTACTTGTAATTAATAATTATTAATAATTATTAATAATTAAGTATTAATAATTACTTGACTAAAAGTTCAAGAATTAACTAATAATTTTATCATATCAATCGAAGGGTTATTAAGCTTAGGCAACCATTGACGCACAGGTGACGGCCGTTATTTGAACGTCTGAACTTTGACTATCTGCATATACTCAACTCTAACGTAGTATTGTACAGAATTAGAACTCCAGAAAGAACAACTGCTACTTGTTGCCAGTACAAGAGCTGTCTATACAGTGCAGACTGGACATAGCTATCATAGATGATCTTTAGGACGAACTGAACTTCGTTTTATAATTTGTGTTCCCCCATGCTGGTCAATTTTTTGTGATTTGGCACCTACTCAATGATCTCAATATTATACCCATAGGAGCTAAAGAACTAAATACACCTAGAAACAGATGGGTTGGCAGCCCTCAACCTGAAAATATTCTGCTTCAAATAAAACTAAATAATTCTATCCCGAATTCATTGCCTTTTCTATCTAGCACTAGCCTTTTCTATCTAGCACTATCGCTTCGGATATCATTGACGATAATGACTTTATATCGGTCAACTGATATGTCCATCCCGTGATACCAACCTAGTTGTGAAGCGGTTTTCGCTAAAAGATTTAAGAGATTTAACATTAAAGGTATTCCATTCTACCGTCTCAAGACTAGATATTATATCGGCAATTAGCCGATATTATATAGATATTAGATATTATATCGGCAACAATATCTTCTTTTGAGATGTGTAGCGGCAATGACTTCTAGCCCCCTCTATTACTTATTTGACTTAAACCACTTGCTTTCTATCATTGCCAGCATAGAGGGCCTCTATGATATCATCCAATCAAATATGATATGATCAAATAATAGAGAGCAAGCGGTTTAAGTCAAAATAAGTCTTACTGCTGATGCACAAACAGGAAAAGCATAGACAATAGGACTTTATTTTTATATTCTTTTTAATACATGCGACGTTAATACTCACTTTGATTTAAATAGGGTTTGATATGAGTTAAAAAGTGCTAGAGGGGAGCGTTTTCCCCTCGCCCAGATATTTTTTACCCTTCGCGACATTTTTAAGAACACTCTTTATGGTACTTAAATTGAATTTTGGCCATATTTTCATTAAGAAAATCGATTTTTTCCCCTCCCCCCCCCCAAAAAAAAAAAACACCCCCCCCCCAAAAAAAAAAAAAACGTGTAATGACGCCAATGAGTTAATTTGTCATGTATCCCTTTTTTTATTTGTGACCAAGTCCACCATAAACCCCCAATGCTATCCACTTAATTCAACATGAACGGCTTGAAAAATTAAATTAATAAAGTTTTCTTTCATAAATCTGCTGCCTAGCAAATTACATACACCTATCATCTTACATAATCCAATCATAGTTCTAATATATATTATAATCTAACAAAATATTCCGGCATCTTAAACTTTTATGGCACTACAAGTAACATCAATCCATATCTCAAGAGCAAAATCTCTAAAACCAACCGTATGTCCCCTTCTTCGCACCTCGTTACCTCTCCGAGGGGGACATTTTAACACCCCCTATTTAGTGGTCAGAGTAATTTGTCTCCTGGACACAGGAGATGGACAAAACAAACACATTGATGGATTGGATATATTATTCAAGTCTCAGACTGTCGGCTTGTATTCTTTTATGAAAAGACATTTAAATATAGCTGTCTTTGTTAACTTTTGTGAAGCTTTTAGAAATATGAGTAAAGAAAATTTAGATGTAAGCTTGAATCGAAATTGCATGTTCAAAGGACTAAACCTTTCATTGTTGCCCGGGCAGATAATAATATGTGTGTGTCAAACTTTTCATATTGGATTTTTACTTTCTTCTTGCAGGTAGGATTTAGCTAGCAGTAAAAGTCTTTAAATGGTTTTTGTTTAATATCTTTTCATTTTGTAAATGCTGAAATTTGCGGGTAAAGAGAGCATTCTTAAACAACATAATTATGTACTATTTAAGTAAGTTATGAACCCCATGTACCCTGCATACTATATATTACACCTATTTCCTATGCTCCCCTCCTATTTTTGGTCGCAAATATTAAATTAGTTGACCTTACTCTCTCGTGGAGCCTAAAAGGGACCTCCGCGAGCCCTAACATTTCGGAGAATTTTGGCTGAAAAACCTTGATTTTTTATGGCTGCTTGCCTTATCCTTTTTATCAGTCGATTAAAAATAATGTCTTGCTGAAGTTACTCACTTTTTTGTTTTTCTCAAAAGGAAAATGACCGAGATTGGTCCGTACGAAACATTTTATTTCGGAGCCCAAAAGTAGATAATTCAACGCGCAAAACTAAACCACAAAATGACAGAAACATTTTTTACATCTAAGATTAAATCATTTTTCAAAAGCCACAATGAAGCTAAACTCTGAACTTTGGTAAATTCTTTATACACGCATAATCAGACAAAAAAAAAACACAGATTATTTGTTTTTATTTGCCAGCCCCCCCCCCCGAGATATTCTGAATTTTTCTGAATTTTTTAGCACTTCTTATTCATTTTATCATTTTTTTATCACCACCCTCCCCCCACATCCCAGGAAAAAAAAATCCTACGAACGTCCCTGCGGTATACATGCACTTTCCCGACAAAAAAAAGAGAAAAAAATGTAGTTTAAAAACACTACTCTCCAACAAAAGGAAATCTAGAGGGAGGGATACAGTTTTCCCAGAGCACAGCATCTCTTAGGGTGCTATATAAATGCTAAATGTAATTAATAGTTCACGAAACGCTGGTCATTTTTACGTTGTTAGGGTGGGGGGGGGGGACATTGATGTTGTCAGCAGGTCCTGAAAAGCCTGTCTCCACTTCTCGCCTAGAAGTTTTTCGTGGATGACTTTGAAAAAAGATATTATTTTTAGCCTAACCTAGGTACCACCCCCCCCCTAAACCCCAAAAAACAATCGTTTAATAAGTCAACTAAACGTAACAGACCGACTAAATCATTTTAATTAGGTCAGAATAAGGAGATATTACAAAAGGGATAATATCATCAATTTCAATTAAAATACCCTTGGTCCTATTCCCCAAAGATTTCTGTAACCCAGGGGAAAATCTGGATTTTAGTACAATAAAGGATTTACTGGAAAATGCGGGACATATTCTCAATTCCTAGAACTAATTGCCAGTCTTTATAGGTTTGATGAGAGTAGACGACCAAGCGGATTAATTTTGGGGAATCTCCAATCCCAAGGGATGGCAGGGGAAATAATAAGCGTGGAAATCTTTGTGATTCGTAAGCCAAGCTACACTTTTTTTTCTTTTTTTTCTTTTTTTTTCTTTTTTTTTTACTTGCGAGCATCGAAACAATTTTCCCGGAAGGAGGTCATGAAGCTCTTACATGAGTGGTTCGGGTACCAAATTGATGATTTCCATAAAAACCAAACGAACAAATTTATGAAAAACCCAAATTGTATCAACTATCTAATAAAAAGGTCAATATAAAAAGATAAAAAGGTCAAGTTTCTCAGTTATTGATTATGTGTCCTATTTTCTTAATGGAATTAAGCAATGTAATTTGACTGATTTTTAAATTTTACGTCGTGTTCCAATCGTAAAAAAAAAATATTTAAAGTAATATTTCTACAGGTATTTTATCTCCAAATGCACTAAAAAGTACAAAATAATTGGTTTTGATAGTGTCTACAAAATGGAAATTTTTTCAAGCCTATAAATGAAAGTGGGGTGATTATGATACTTATCATTTTTTACATGTTAAAAAAACATTTTTTAACATGTTTATTTTACTATTTCTAATCTTCGGTAACTCTTTTACAAGAGAGAAGTAACATTGCACCTTAATGATTAGTATTACATGCTAAAAATCCTGCTTCCAATGATTAATACCAGGACCACGACTACCTCTCTTTCGAAGAGCCAATTACCACACTATAACTTGCATACGATTCTTTAAATAGAATAAGTTCAATAAAAGCTCTTAAGAATACACTCTTTTGTAGCCTATTCTTTTGCCAAGCTGCAGTTTAATTACTGCAATCATGCCAGGCTGAAAACTAAAAGGGATTTATGTAAAGATTGAAATTAATTAGCCTAAGTAAGTTTAGCTAAAATCTTGAAAACCCGATAATTGAGGCCAGAAAACACCAATCTCATGCAGGAAATTCTTTTACTTTTATTTTAGTTTCTGATTTACCTTTATAAGTAAATTGTACCTAAGCTTGGGATTCGGGAGACTCAGCCTGACTCAGACTCACCCTGAGCTTGGGATTCGGGAAACCTACCTAAGCTTGGGATTCGGGAAACTGAGAAAACTATTCGGGAAACTGAGAAAACTCAGCCGGAAACTGAGAAAACTCAGCCTGACCTACTTCAAAGACAAAAAAAGGAAAAGGAGGGATACTCTTAAACTGAGAAAACTATTTATAAAGTAATTAATAAATCATTCTATTAAAATTTTTATTAAAAATTAAAAAAATTCATTCTCAGGTTTCATTTGCTACAAATTCCCAAACAATGTTTGCTACACCTTAAAACCTCTCTCCAGATCAAGCCAAAATCTTTATAATCTGATGATAATTTCTAGTACCCTGTAAGATTTCTATCTAAAAATTTTATTTGTCACTTTTGTCATTTCTAAACAATGTTTGCAACAATTGAAAAGCTCTCTTGAGACCTAATCAAATCATTATAACCAAATATATCACTGGCATTATAATCAAATAATATTTTCTAGTATGTTATAAGATGGCTATTTTGGAATTTCATCTGTCATAAACTTCCAAACAATGTTTGCAGCACCTTAAAAACCTGCCGACAGTTTCAATTTTCACTTAGAATTGGCTTTAATGCCAACCACAAATGATTTAATATTTCCAGACAGATTTTTCCATTAATTGAAATAGTCAGCCATATGTACGGACATCTGGAATGGGTCGGTTAGAAACCGTGAGAAATGTCGGTCTGGACAAGACGTGCTGTTATCTGACACCTTTGGGGTTGTAATAGACCACAACATTTCTAGCAAGGTGTTTGTGGGTCCAAATCATAATAAGGTTTTCCAAAGTTATGCTTATGACCTCTCTGACCTGGTTTCTTGGAGACGGACGTGCATACATTTTCTGCATAGTTTCAGAGGTCTGCAAGTCTAATTCAGGAGGTAATGTTAACAACATTCTCGTGGGGTCTCTGAAAGCCGTAGGCACAAAGGGGGACCAACTACTGTTAATTTCAGCCAATGTCCAGTCACTGGCCGTCCTGACCAGCGTCTGACCATAAGGCAAGGTATCTTAAGAAATACACTGCTAAGACTAGATGGACTGAAGTATGTATTGGCTGCGAAAATCCTGCATGGGTAGGATTAATCCCACTGGACATATAAAGCACCGAATGCGCACAAGCATATCCTTCGAGAAGTAATTAGAGCTGAGAGAAAGGAGCTCTTTTGTCAGTGCTAGTTCTGAAGACCAGATGCCAGTTGCCGCTGATGGCTGGCGAGTGATGGGGACTTCCCTTTCTCTTTACAGGGACAAATTTTGCCTGTCCGTACCGGTCCGAAGCTGACGGTTTGGGTTCTCTGGATGGGGGTGAACAAGCATGGGCATCTTGAGCCTACCAAGGAAGGCTCTTCTTCTACAAAGTGTAAAAAAAAAGAGATATGAAGTCTTACAAAACAGTTCGTAGTAACAAACTGTAAGTAAGGAGCAAAACGGCTCGATAGTAATCAAAATTCTGAAAAACAGAGTTTCGATAATAATAGATTCATTGAAAGAATTGAACTTTTATGCTGATTCCGAATATGTAAAGTACATTAAGTTTAATGTTACCCATCAAAAGTTACGAACTTGAGCAAATTTACCCAAATATCGAAAAAAGCGGGGAAACACACCGAAAATTCTCGCGGTCTTAATGACAGTCACGCCCTAAGATTCAGTATATCAGAGAACCCTACTGTAGAGGTTTCAAGCTCCTATACACAAAAATGTGGAATTTGGCATTTTTTCTCCAGAAGAAAGATTTTTTTTCCCTGAGTTGAAGGTATCAGACTAGTGATTCTAGAAGATCAGTAGGGGGCTCATTTTATTGGAAATCAAAAGTACTAGTGTCCTTTTTAAGTGATAAAAAAGATTGGAGGGCAACTAGTCCCCCTCCCACGCCCCTTTTCCCCGAAAGAGTTCGATCAATTTTGAGATAGCCATTTTGTCCAGTAAGTTGAAAGGTCCAA
Organism: Artemia sinica; assembly: GCA_027921565.1. Taxonomy (NCBI): domain Eukaryota; kingdom Metazoa; phylum Arthropoda; class Branchiopoda; order Anostraca; family Artemiidae; genus Artemia; species Artemia sinica. Next base: position 18,334,256 of record CM051275.1, read on the forward strand.
CAATTATCCCTTTGGGGATAACATGACCCCCCCCCCCCTCAGCCCCTGGGAAAACGGCTTTAAGTTGCAAAATTGGTTCACTGTTTACGTGTGTATAGACTTTTTTTGAAGGGGAGGGGATGGGATTTCTAGTTGTGGCAATCTCCTCGGTGAGAATTTTCAGTGGGAAGGAAAGTTCCCGGGGATGAACTTTCCATGGGTATACTGGGGGAATTTGGAAGAATTCCTGTACGAAATTCATTTTATTTGCTTTATTTTGTCTTTGCCAACTCAATTTTACATGGGGGAATACTTCGGGAAAATTTCAGTGGGGCTAAAATTGTCTGGAGGATATTTCTATGGGGGGGGGAGGATTTTCTGCAGAAGAAATTCTTCATGGGGGAATTCCGTGTGAGAAAGTTTGAGCAACTTTATCAGAAGAACAACCAGATTTCACGGCATTATTTGAAAAACGATCAAAAATGAAAAATAAAACGCAATAATTCCTGTCCGTCGCAGGTTTTAATGTTGCTCCTTACTTTCACACGAAAAAACTTTTATTTATATATATAAAAGTTTAATTATAAAAGTTTAAAAGATAAAATTTTTTTAGTAGTTTTAGCTTATTTTGGACTTCAAGAGATTTAAAAAAACTCACTCTCGTCATTTCACGTTGGTTTTTGGAGCTCCTAGTGCAACTATGAAATACTTTACACTAGCCCTTCAAAGAAGATCTTACAGTTTATACATACTTCTATCACTAGCAAATATTTATCAAAGAATCTTGGAAACCATGGCTGTGGCGTTCTTGAACTGGACTCCTAGCAAGCAGTTCTATAAACTAGAAAATTCAAGTTTAGCTCTAGTTCTCAGAATTTTGAAAAATACATTATATATAGCGTGTCTAAATTAACGGAAAATACCGTCAGAAGGTTTTTCGAGGGGGAGGAATAAGAAATATTAGCAATTTTGTCTTTACCAAGGTGTAAATAGGGCTAGTTCTTATTTTTCCTCTGCTGATACATATTTCAAATGTCTTCTAATGTTGCAGGGAAAGTCATTGCTATCATTGGCCTTATCATTTTCACCCTTCTGTAGGCTCAGCCAGAGTCAGCATTGCTCTAAATGGGTAACTAGAGGAATGGTAAAAAAGAAGGCCGTAAGAAAGCACAGGATGGATTGCCCCCAACTCTCCATTGTGCTTCCTGGTAGAAGGGCCATGAAAAGGAAATCAGTACTGCAAGGAGATTAGGGACTGTAAAGTCCAGTGCCGTGTTCTATAACCTTGTTTTACCCATGATATGCTGATTCCAACTTAAGAACTACAATTCTAGGATTCTAGGAAATTCCAGGATTTACAAGTCTTTGTATATCTTGGTTTTAGAGCCATCTCCTCTCTATGCTCAAGAAGCAATTTTTTAAAAAAGAATAATGCTCCACAGCATCAGTGAAAGCTGATGTGGTCTTACTCTAGTCTTACTGACCTTTCCATCAAATTCAACCTACTATGTAAAACGGTTGAACCGCTACTGATTCAACCTACTATGTAACTGAATTCAACTGAATTCTGAATTCAACCTACTATGTAAAACGGTTGAACCGCTTCTGATTCAACCTATTATGTAACTGAATTCAAATGAATTCTGAATTCAACCTACTATGTAAAACCCTTGAACCGTTTCTGATTCAACCTACTTTATAGCTGAATTCAACCTACTATGTAAAAAGCTTGAACCGCTTCTGATTCAACCAACTATGTAACTGAATTCAACGGAATTCTGAATTCAATCTACTATGTAAAACGGTTGAACCGCTTCTGAAATTGTCAAAAATTTCTGGGAATTAATTGAGCTGAAAGTTTGTTCCATGTTACAACCAAACACCAACTGCTCCACGTGATAATAATCAAGTAGATTCACTGTAATATAGCTGCAACACCAATGAACTTTTCATTTGACTGAAAATGGTTAACAAGACAACCAGTAGAGAATGATTCTCTTATGGCTGACTGGAGCTATATGTACACATAGTTCAACAGCAAAGAGTGAACAAACACTCAACTAAGAGTCGTGTTTTCAAACTTAGTAACTGAAAAACCTTTTTACTGCAGCCACAGACCAATCAAAACTCAAAAGGGTTTTGACCTCCAGTTTCAAGCACATAAAAATCTTTAAGTATATATTCTAAACGTTAGGGATATTTATAAATTGAACTTTTCTTTGGTATCTGCAAGGAGTGTAGACTGGTCTACTGCATCTCTCCCTTTTGTAAAACCTACAAAAAGTGTAAAACCATGCAAAAAGTATAAAATTTCCCACCATTCAGGAAAATGTAAAATTTTTCAGGACAAACATTTTTCTTTCAGGCACTTGTGATCTCCGAAAAGTTTTCCATTTTGTCAGTTTTTTCCCTGAAAAGTTTCCGCGGGCACCAGCTTTTATCTCCAATTTGCTCTCATGTCCGTTTTTTCTTTCTTATAATCTAATAACTTTTTGTTCTTTCATTTTCAGCTTCTGTGAGATAATTATCAAAATTTGGTGTTTCCAATTTCCATTATGCCTGATTATACTTTTGAGAACTACTTAAGAATTATGTCTGACGTTTGTTTCCAGGCTAAGTAGATCCGAGTAATAGCATCATCTGGTAATACCATCATAATTTTCGATTGATTACAGTATATGCAATTTCTTTCAGAAGGATCTGGCTTTCTATGATAATGGGTTAATTAGACTAGCTTTGTTCATTCAACCAGAAGGGGTCCCCCCTTATTATGAGGAGCTAAAATAATTCGAGTTGGAAGCTAAAAATTACTAGTTATGGTTATACTCTCCAGAAAACGACACTTTCTATGAAACTCTCGATAAAAGCCTATGTTGTAACGACACTGGAGGGAGATAAATGGACTGAGGATAATGCTGTGCATTAAAAGTCCGAAATATGTGCACCCTATCAACAGAGATAACACAAGTAGATTTTCTTATTTTTGAAAGGAGGAGGCAGTGGGTTTAACAAAATGTTTATCATTGCAGTATATCATTGCAGCTTGACTCTGATAGTTAGGGAGGGGTCTGTTCCCCTGTGTATTGTGCCTGCGTTCAGATTTCAGGGGCAATGCCCTAGCATTGCCTAAAGAGTCATAAACCCTTAATGTAATATTATTATTATTATTTAAAAGAAACTTCTAGTGATATTAAAGGGGCTGTCCCCTCCTAAAAGCCCCGCTCTTTACGCTAAAGTTTTTATTATTTGAAACGTTTTGAAAGGTTTTACAAAGAGTCGAACTTTAGCGTAAAGAGCGGGGCGTTGAGTAGGGGTCAGCCCTTTTCATATACGGAATAATTTCTGCTCGCTTTAAGTTTTAATTTTGCTCCTTACTTTCAATTACAAAACTTGTTTTTTTTTATGTTTGATCACTATCAATAAACGAACAGAAATAACAATGAATAACCAAGTCAAACTTAAAACGAGCAAAAACTGCCGCATAGAGGAATGAAGCTAACGTCCCCCGTGCATTCTAAAGACCAGCGTAAATTGTATTTTAGTGAAATAAACTTTATTCGAGCTTTCTGTTGTTTTTTCTTTCTCATAAGTTCTAAAAAAAGAAAAAGAATACCATAATAACAAGGATTACTGAAAATATAATGATAATCATTCCTGAAAGCTTCAAAAATTTTGTATCTATTAATATTATAAAAAAGAAAAGTTTAAAATGTGTTTTGTATTCAGTAAAGCGTAATTTACATTCTGGTATTTAGAAGACAAAGGGGAATTAGTCCTACTTCTCTTTATGGTAGTTTTTACACGTTTAAATTTAACTTGGTTGTTTATTGTAAATAACAAACAAATTCAAAAATAAAGTTTTTCGAAGGAAAGTAAAGAGCCATAATAAACTTAAAAACAACAGAAATAAATTTACATAATGATTCAAACTCAAAACGACCAGAAATTACTATTAAAGGGTAAATGAAAAACAAAACGATCACAAATTAAGTAAACAATCATAGCAAATATACAGACAACAAATAATAATATAATTGAACAAATAAATCTTAAAAATAGCAAAATCTAAATTAATATTCAATTCAAACTTAAAATAAACAAAAATCAATGCAAACAGGAGTTTGGCTACCTGCCCCCTCCCCTGACCGTGAAAGTTTGAAGGCTATTGCATTATTGCATAATCTCCGTTGTTTTTTTTTTCAATACTAAATATGTCTAAACAGTCCTTGGAAAGAACTAATAAAAATAAACTGAATATTTAGTATTTAATGACACTAATTCCTGAATTTCCAGCAATTCAAAATTTTATTTTATTTTATCTTTATTATATTTATCAGCGTTGCAATTATAAAAGAAAATATTTGTAATATAATTCGTTTTCAGCAAAGCGCAAATGACGTAATAGGCTTTAGACTGCACACTAGCAGTAGCAATACTAATATTAGTAGTCATAGTCGCAAGCAGTTGCAGTCACGAGTTATCATAGTCGCTGCAAGTTGTCACATTTGCAGCTGTAAGTAGTCACAGCTGCATCTGCAAGTAGTCACAGCAGCAAGTAGCCGCAGTAGCTGTCGCAAGTTGTCCGGATCGCAAATAGTCTCAGTCGCAAGCATTCATTGGCTTAAGTACTCGCAGTCACAAGTGCTCATTGTCGGAAGTAATCACGGTCGCTAGTTATGATATTTGAAAATAGTCCCAGTAGTAAGCTGTCGTTGTCACAGTTACAATTGCGAGTAGTTACTAGTTTCCAGTCAGGAGAAATCACATTCGATAGTATTCGCAGTCAAAAGTAGTTACAGTCACAAATAGTCAAAGTTGCAAGTAATCTCATTAGCAGATACAAATATTCCTCAGTAGTCGCACATACAAATCGCACCAATTTATCATAGCCGCAGGTACAAATAGTCGCAGTTGCAGTCACAGGCAAGCTACCGGTATTAAGTAGAGGTAGTCAAAGTCGGAATTTGTCCCACTTGCAAGTTGTCTCAAGTATTCATAGGCGCAGTTGCAAGCAGTCACAGTTGTCGCAGTCGCAGTATTCATAGTCGCAGTCGCAAGTAGTGCAGTCACAGTAGTAGCATTAAAAGTGGTCCTGAAAGTTTGAAGTTAAGGCCTTTAGCCACTCCCAAGGTATTGTAGATATACCCTTTTGATAACCTCGATGCACATAGCGTCTTTCGATTTGGTATAAAATCCCCCTTAGCATTCCCTGAAGTTTTACCTTGATACCTTTAGCCCTTTCTGACACGCTCAGGGTCAAACATTCCCCCTCTTTCCCAATGATAAATCCTGAATGTAAACAAGACCAGTGTTAAGCAGGGTCTAAAAAGGACAAGTGGGGTACTTTGCCCTCCAACCACTGTTCTAGTAGACCTGAAAGTAACAACTTAATAACCTTAGCCGTTCCTGAAACAAAGCTGATATGCCTTTTTGACGACCTGCCTGCACCTAGTGTCTTTTCATTAAGTAAAAACTAAATTAAAAAAACTTGATTTTGTGCACGTTCGCGAAGAGCGAAATGAATTTTGGAGCACCAGCAAAAAGAGGGCATGTATAATCTATCACTCGTCTGATCAACAACGTGAAAAAAGTTAAATTTAACTCATCAAAGGAGGAGACCATAGGCACAATTTGGTCTAAATCCTGGGGGAGGGGAGCAAAGTTGGAGCCGATTTCCTCAAGTCAACTTCTCCAAGTGAAAATATGTGCCATTAAATAAGTAAATTGGAGCCATATAGTACCATAAAGGCAAAGATGTCCTAAGGAAAACTGATCTGTTTCTGTCGATGCTTGAAATATGTAAGCCAATTTTAGTTTTGATAAGACTTTTAGAGACGCTAAATTTCAGCTTGAGAGACGCTAAATTTCAAAATTTGCACTTTACTGAAAAATATAAATGTTTTTACTTTTATAACTTTAATAAATCAAATAATATTAACATTTTGATTACTAAATATCAGTATATGTATATTAAGCTTACAATGCACATTCATTTGTATTTTTCAGTAAAGTGCAAATTTTGTTCTGGCCTTGGGAAGGCATAGGGGTTTTGCGCCCAACTTATGTTAATTTCTGCTCGTTTTGAGTTTGACTCGGTTAATTATTGTAATTTCTGTTCGTTTTGGGTTTCATTTATTTATCAATGCTGATTTGTGGTAGTTTCACGATTGGTAGATTATTCGATTTTAGTTTTGCTCATTTTTTGTTTAATGGAGTTCTTTACTTTTCTTTGAAAAACTTATTTTGTGGAATTTTAAGAGCAGAAGCAGCCCCGAACGTTTGAACATAATACCCTCAGTCGTTCTTGGGATACTGCTGAGATGCCTTATTGGGAATTAGCATTATCACAGTGCATTTTGATTTAATCTTAAGTCAACATTTAGTTTTTAAACATATAAAAATTGGATTTGAGGAAGACTAAAATCTATTCTATAAATCATATACAACAACTTTCTATATAAACCTTATATGCCCCCAGGGCATAACTTACAACCCTCGCACTGAGGGCTCTGAGGGGGGTTATCATCCTAAAAGACCTAATTTCCAGAACTTTCAACTACGTTGAACAAAATGGATATCTCAAAATTTTGATTGGATGTGTTTGGGAAAATGGTGGGCATGAGAAGGGCGTTAGTCGCTATCCAATAACTTTCAACTATTAAAAAAGGCACTAACCCTTTCAATTTCCAATTGAGTGAGCTCTTTTGAAGTTTCTACGACAACGCTTTCAATAAAAGAATTATATGCCCCCAGGGCATAACTTACAACCCCTGCCCTGAGGGCTGTGGGGGAGGGGTTGTCATCCTTAAAAACCTAATTTCCAAAACTTTTAACTACGTTGAATAAAATGGCTATCTAAAAAATGTTATTGGATGTGTTTTGGGAAAAGGTGGGCGAGAGAGGGGGGTTAGTTGCCGGGGTTGTCATCCTTAAAAACCTAATTTCCAAAACTTTTAACTACGTTGAATAAAATGGCTATCTAAAAAATGTTATTGGATGTGTTTTGGGAAAAGGTGGGCGAGAGAGGGGGGTTAGTTGCCCTCAAATCACTTTGGACTATTAAAAATGGTACTAGTTCTTTGCATTTCAAATCGAATGAGGCCTTTTTCAAGTTTCTACGACAAAGAGTTAATTAAAGCCTTATATACCCCCAGGGCATAACTTATAATCCTTGCCCTGAGGGTTGTGGGTGAGTGCCCTCCTTAAAAATATGTTTTCTATCCGGAAATCAACTACCCTGAACAAAATGGCTATCTCAAAATTTTTATTGGATATGTTTGGGGGAATGACTGGTGTGTGTTGGGGGGGGGGGGTAGTTGCCCTCCAATCACTTTCGACTATTTAAAAGGGCACTAGCCCTTTGAATTTCCAGTCGAATGAGCTTTTATTGAAGTTTCTACGACAAAGCCTTCTTTAAAAACCTTATATACCCCCAGGGCATAACTTAAAACCCTTGCCCTGAGGGATGTGGGGGAGTGTCCTCCTCAAAAATATATTTTCTATCTGGAAATCAACTACGCTGAACAAAATGGCTGTCTCAAAATTTTGATTGGATGTGTTTGAGGGAATGAAGGGCAAAGGAGGGGGTAGTTGTACTCAAATTAATTTTGACTATTAAAAAGGGTACTAGCCCTTTGAATTTCCAATCGAATGAGCCTGTTTTGAAGTTTCTACGACAACGCCTTCTATAAAAACCTCATATGCCCCCAGGGCATAACTTAAAACCCTTTCCCTGAGGGTTGTGGGGGAGTGCCCTCCTCGAAAACATATTTTCTATCAGGAAATCAAGTCAGCTGAACAAAATGGCTATCTCAAAATTTTGATTGGATGTGTTTGGGGGAATGATGGGCTTTGGGAGGGGGCTAGTTGCCCTCCAATCACTTTCGACTATTAAGAAGGGTACTAGCGCTTTGAATTTCCAATCGAATGAGCCTGTTTTGAAGTTTCTACGACAACGCCTTCTATAAAAACCTCATATCCCCCAGGGCATAACTTAAAACCCTTTCCCTGAGGGTTGTGGGGGAGTGCCCTCCTCGAAAACATATTTTCTATCAGGAAATCAAGTCAGCTGAACAAAATGGCTATATCAAAATTTTGATTGGATGTGTTTGGGGGAATGATGGGCTTTTGGGGGGGGCTAGTTGTCCTCCAATCACTTTGACTATTAGAAAAGGGTACTAGTCCTTTGAATTTCCAATCGAATGAGCCTTTCTTGAAGTTTCTACGACAACGCCTTCTATAAAAACCTTATATACCCCCAGGGCATAACTTAAAACCCTTGCCCCGAGGGTTGTAGGGAAGTGTCCTCCTCAAAAACATATTTTCTATCTGGAAATCAACTACGCTGGACAAAATGGCTATCTCAAAATTTTGATTGGATTTGTTTGGGGGAATGATGGGCGTGGGGAGGGGGGCTAGTTGTCCTCCAATCACTTTCGACTATTAAAACGGGCACTAGCCCTTTGAATTTCCAATCGAATGAGCCTTTTTTGAAGTTTCTACGACAACGCCTTCTATAAAAACCTTTTATGCCCCCAGGACATAACTTAAAACCCTTGCCCCGAGGGTTGTGGGGGAGTGTTTTCCTCAAAAAGATATTTTCTATGTGGAAATCAACTACGCTGGACAAAATGGCTATATCAAAATTTTGATTGGATGTGTTTGAGGGAATGATGGGCGTGGGGGGGGGGGGCTTATTGCCCTCCAATCACTTTCGACTATTAAAAAGTCCACTAGCCCTTTGAATTTCCAATCGAAAGAGCCTTTTTTGAAGCTTCTACGACAACGCCTTCTATAAAAACATTATATGCCCCCAGGGCATAACTTAAAACCCTTGCCCCGAGGGTTGTGGGGGAGTGTCCTTCACAAAAAGATATTTTCTATCTGGAAATCAACTACGCTGAACAAAATGACTATCTCAGAATTTTGATTGGATGTATTTGGGGGAATGATGGGCGTGGGGGGCTAGTTGCCCTCCAATCACTTTAGACTATTAAAAAGGGCACTAGCCCTTTGAATTTCCAGTCGAATGAGCCTTTTTGAAGTTTCTACGACAACGCCTTCTATAAAAATCTTATATGCCCTCTGGGCATATAATTAAACCCTTGCCCCGTGGATTGTGGGGGAGTATCCTCCTCAAAAAGATATTTTCTATCTGGAAATCAACTATCCTGAACAAAATAGCTATCTCAAAATTTTGATTGGACGTATTTGGGGAATGATGGGCGTGGGGGGGGGGGGGGCTAGTTGCCCTCCAATCACTTTCGACTATTAAAAAGGACACTAGCCACTCCAATATCCAATCGAATGAGCCCTTTTCGAAGTTTCTACGACGACGCCTTCGATACGAAGTGCCCGGGTGTGGAGAAAAAAAAAACAACACATTGTGCCCACATCGTTCTTAACTTAGGCAGCGCTAGCGCGCTGCCTATGATACTACCTAGGTAAGGGAGCCTGTTCATTTGATCGACCTTCTCATTATCCAACATCACCTCTTCAGCTTCACTTATTCCTAGTATTAGCGACTTAGTCTTCTTGACGTTAATTTCCGAGCCTATTCTTCTGCCCCGTACTTGCAAAACCTCTAAAAGTTCATTCATTTTGCTAGTATTTTCATATAGGATGCTTAAATCATCATCATAATCTAAGTCTAGGAGAGTTTTACTTCCCCAATGGGTTACACTGTTCTCCAATTGCCTTTGCTGTGCTTTTTAGGACAAAGTTCATCAAAATGATCCACATAAATGGGGGCAAAACACGACCCTGCTTAAGACTTAACAGCAGCAATGTTACTCTCGTAGATATTACTAATCACTTTAATTTGTTTATCTGGTATACCATATAGGGAAAAGACCTTCGCTTAAGCTCTTCTGTCAGCTGATTGAAACGCTTTTTCATAATATATAAAAAAAACTAAAGATGTTTGATGATTCAGGCACTTCTTAATTATTAATATGAGAGTGAAAATTGGTCGACGCATCCTCTACCTTTTTAAACCACACTGTTCTTCTCTTAAAACTTTATCTACAGCATTTAAGTCTATAAAGTATAAAGTATCATCATACTAAGTAATTTGCTACCTACTGAAACCAAACTAATGCCTCTACAACTACTGCACTCACTCTTGTCACCTTTCTTATAGAGAGGTTTAATTAGAGTTTTCCTAAAATCGCTAGGTATTTCCCCTATCTCAAATCATAATCATAATCTTCAGTAACTTAATCTTCATAATTTTCAGTAGTCTCTAATATTAAAACCACCATATTAAAAAAAAATCATTTACCACACTATCATTACTCGGGGCCTTAATATTTTTAATCCTTTTAGCACTGTTACTAATTCTTCCTCACAAAATAACCTTCCTTCATATGTGAAGTATCACAGACTTTTTCATTCTTTTCTACATCTTTTTCAGGAACTCTATCACAGTTTATCACATTGTCAAAATGTTCTGCCCATCTCTCTTTTCCTCTTTTCCTCTCACTAATTGTGGCCCCGTTCCTATCTTCAACTGGGACAAGTCCTGGCTGACTACAACCTCTCAATGTATTAGCATGCCAGTCCAATATTTTACAATTATGCCATCTGGCTGCATCTTCCAGATCTTCGACAATTTTATCCATGCCTTCCCTTCACATCTCCTTAATTCAAATTTTAATAATTTCTCCACTTGCTTTATATTTCTCTTAATCTCATATGATCTATCAGTCAATCAATTCTTGTACATGTATCTCTTTCTCTTTATTAAACATAAATTATTTTCACTAATATTCCTAGCTGTGTTTCCAAATTTCTTGCCTAAGACACCATCAGCGACTTCAAAAACTATTTTCCAGAGATATCTCTATCCATCTTCTAAATTGTCAAATTTTAGACTTTCCAGTTTAGTATTTAACTCTTCGTGGAAAATTTCCCTGAAATTCTCATCCTGGAGTCTATGAGCGTCATAACTCCCGGAAGGTAGTTACCCTTTCTAAATCTCCGCTTTCAAATTAACCCAAGACACTACTAGATGGTGAACTTTATTTTTAACAACAATAATAGCACTCCTAAATGCAATAATATCTTGGATCAATCCTCCCAGTTTTCTTGTTTACCATAACATAATCAATAAGGTCAGCTGTCTTACCATCATGTGAATACCAAGTTAACTTATGGGGCCATTTTATGACCAAACACTGTATTGGTTATAACTAGATTGTTATACCTACAAAATTGCTGCAGTCTGTAGCCACCACTGTTTTCTTTCTTTACATCAAATTTGCCTAGGCTAGGATACCATCTATCTCTATTACTACTGAATAGGAAATTAAAGTCCCCCAAATAAAAACACCATATTTCTATATGGGACCCTGTCTATTTGTTCCTGTAGCAGTAAGTAAAATTTTTCTGAGTCACTACTATCTCCGTCAGTCGATTCTACAGGGGCATACGCTATGATATATGTTGCCCTGCACTTTTTAGTCATAAAATGAACGACTAGCATTCTAGTGTTAATACCTTCCCAACCTGAACCAAACTTGGCAGCTTTCTTATTTATCATGACTCCCTGCCTATGCATCCCATCCTTACTACTAGAGTAAATCAATTCTATATCACCTAATTTCATGTTTCCTACTCCTGAAATATGAGTATCTGAAACTCCTAGTAAGCCCAGTTCGAAGCGCCTGAATTGGTCCGTCAAAATGTCGATACGATAGTTGTTTTTTAGACCCTAACATTCTAAGTTCCAAGTTTCATATTCTTTAAATAATTAAAACTATTATGGCCTAAAGAAAAACAATGCTCCCTGAATCAGTGTAGGACGGAGTTTTAGGAGCAAATGTTATGTTGCATGCCCTCTCAATATTTCTCAGAATTTTCTCTTGATACCATTTTGGTTCTGTTGGGGTCAAAATTACAAAATGTGGTATTTTCCTATGGCAAAATAGGAAATCCTCTCATGTCACTTAAAAAGGGAATTTTTTAATATATTGAGATATTCATTATTTTCATTAGAATAAGTGCTCTTTTAATAATTAACTTTTTTAAAGCAGCTTTTTCTTGCGAAAATAAAGAGTGACGTTGAAACTTAAAACGAACGAAAATTATTGATTCGCAGAAAATCTATATAAAGCTATAGCCTAACGATATTTTCGGATACAAAAAGAATTTAAAACCTAGCACCGAATTCATGGGGGGTAACGGGGAAGAAGACATAGGATGGGGGCTAGTTGCCCTCCAGTCACTTTCAAATCTAAAAATTGGCACTAGAACTCTCAACTACTTATCAAATGATGCTCCTCCCAAATTTTTTCCTACCAATCAAACATGGGAGGTATATCACTCTTTCGGATTCATTGTCAATTTGATGACACTGACTTTGTTTTAGCTTATTTTAGGGCTTAATTTCGATCTTTACTTGTCTTCGAAAAAATCGTTTAAAGAACGGTTTTATAAACTAAGATATTCTTCATATTGCCAGGGAAAAATTAACAATCCAATGGCTACTTTTAGATATACTCCATTAACATTTTTGGCAATTTTTCTCGCATATGCTATAACCAGGCTTAAAATACAATTGTTATTGGAAGTCACAGACTTGAATCTGTTCCTATAGAGGCCACAATTTCACTGGGGGGGGGGGGGGGGAGGGGGGAGGCTAATCAATACTAACAAGCAATTTGTATACAAGTAAGGAAAATTATGGGGACAGTCGTAAAAACCATGAGACTCCAAGAAAAGGGATAGGGGGAGGGGAAAGGAACGACCCCTGCGCATGTCCAGAATTAAGCTGGGATCCATACAAAATGAAGAGATGGCACAGCTTATGGGTGTACTATTCAGGAGCCTAATGTAAAATACTATACAGCCAAGCCTCTTCACAAGAGATGTAGGGGTGGGGGCTATTATCGGGATATTCCAAAGATAGGGTGGAGCAAAACCAATGACTGGGAACAAACTTTAATTGACACAAATAGTCGGGGGAATGGGAATGAAGTAGTAGTTGTTCCAGAGCCGGCTGGAACATGTTAATTTATACTTAGCCATTACTTGTATCTACAAGGAGTGAATATTTAAACATTCTATAGAGACTTTCCAAGCTTTTTGTAGTTGAAGGGGCTGAGCTTCCGAAGGAAAGTCTTTGAGATTGGGACCCCATATTCTCCCTGTATTCAGACACTATAGTCACAGACAAAGCTAGCATTCTATTTCAGTGGGGAATCCAGCTTATTCATGGTGGCGGGGGGGGGGGATACTCAGCTAGTGCGCTGTATGAAATTGCTTTGAAAGGTAATAAAGAAATCCATTAGTTCGTTGTAGCTGTCAAAGCTACAAATATTTACGACAAACAAATATCTGAAAAACAAAATTGTGGTAAGGCAGTTAAAATCAGTTTTTTCTTCTTTTTTTTCTTAATGTAAGTGTAAAGTATGAGTAGGAAACTCAAACTGATAAGAGTCACAGTTTGAAAAGTGCAGATTGTGGCATCTGATTTCAGCAAAGTCAACTGCATTGCTCCAGTAGGTCTATATGAAGGCCAAGTACTTACACATGAGTCTGATTTGGCAAAAGGTACGTTTATCAGCGGGCCTGTGTGTGTAACTAACCCCGTGTAACTGAACCCCAAGCAACTGAACTCCTGTAACTAAACCACTGTAACTAAACCACCGTGTAACTGAACCACCGTGTAACTCAACCCCCGTGCAACTCAAACCCATTTAACTAAACCCCCGTGTAACTGAACCCCCATGTAACTGAACCCCCATGTAACTGAACCCCCATGCAACTGAACCCCCGTATAACTGAACCCCCGTGCAACTGAACCCCCGTGCAACTGAACCCTCGTGCTACTGAACCCTCGTACAACTCAACCACCGTACTTACATTGGGTAAAACACAATAGGGTTATGAACCATAGTTATTTAACTATGGTATAGTTATTTAACCTTTAAACTGTTTTAAATAAAATGGCCCTCCCAAAATTTAGATCGGATGTACTTGGGGGAAAAATAGGGTGGGGCGGAAGCCCTCCGATCACTTTTAACTCTGAAAAAGTGCACTGGAAATTTTGATTTCCAATCGAATGAGCCCCCCCCCCCAAAGTTCATACAAAATTTTTTCTACAAAAACCTTATGTGTTAGCAATGAGCAACTAGGTTAACTTACAGCCCTTGCCCCAGATGCTGTTGGTGGGGCTGTTAACCCCAAAGGCATGGTTATTGATCCTCAGACTATTTGAACCCTCAGACTATTTTGAACAAAAACAAATGTTTATTTCTATTTTGATCGGATGTATTTGGGGGGGGGGGATGTCGGTTAAGAGGGAAAGGCTGCTTGTCCTGTGATTACCTTTGATTCTTCGAAATTGAACTTGAACTTTCAATTTCCAATCGAATGAGCCTCCTTCAAAGTTTTTACGATCATCCCTTCTATAAAAACCTTAATTTTAACAATTGGTAACTTGCAATAACATACAGATTGCTGATACAGGTGTATCAGTAATTTTTTTTGGAACAGCTTAGCGTATCAAGATGAAACTTCTGGGGCATCTACCTGCTACTACTGCTATTAATACTGCTACTACTACTACTAATTCAACACTATTATTACTTCTACTGCTCCTTCTACGACCTCTGCTACTATTAAACTAGCACTATTAAGGCTACGCATAACAAGTTGAAAATTTGACAGAATGAGGTATTTGAGGTGGAACTTGAACTAAATCAAAAGACACAATGTGCATGCAGATTTTCAAAATGGCATATCTCAAAAAGGGATTTGTGCATTAAGTTGGAACTTTCAGAGAGTGCTTAAAGGAAAGTCAATTTACCAAAAGGAAACATGTGCACGCTCAGGCCTGGATTTACCACTAGGTCCCTAGGCCCGGACCTAGAAGCGCATAATGCTAGCGGGAGCAATAAATTATTACTGAGTAATTTTTTCCTGACAAAAACTGCACTGATGTGATTTATCGTCGTCAGGTGCACTCTGCCGCCACGCTGCCTATTCACAGAAAAGTGACTTTAAAACAACACAGGAATTCCATGGTCACTTATAAACTGTCAGATGTCTCCCAAGAATGGTAGCTAAAAGTTCGGTATTACCCCACTCTTTCATCACTTTTCGCTCATCAGTTGTGTTCTGTTAACACACAGTTACATGGTTACACACAGTTACAGTTACATGTGGGTTCAGTTGCACGGGGTTCGGTTATACAAGGGTTCAGTTGCAAGGGGGTTCAGTTACACGGGGGTTCAGTTACACGGGGGTTTAGTTAAATGGGGTTCAGTTGCATGAGGGTTCAGTAGCACGAGGGTTCAGTTGCACGGAGGTTCAGTTGCACGGGGGTTCAGTTGCACGGGGGTTCGGTTATACGGGGGTTCAGTTGCACGAGGGTTCAGTTACATGGGGGTTTAGTTACATGGGGGTTCAGTTACAGGGGTTCAGTTGCTTGGGGTTCAGTTACACGGGGGTTCAGTTACAATGCAACCAAGCGGGCCTAAACTGTTCGAAACATCCAAATTAGTTCAGAAGAGCAGGACATTATGGATGTATCGCAGTGGGAGCCGGTTCCTTGGTGTACCTGACTGCTACAAACATCGGAGATTTCCAGCCTTCCTCTATACTCGTGAGTAAAAGAAGTCCAACTTCGTAAAAAATTATCTTTTTAATTCAAATATTCAACAAGTTCCGAATTTCAACAAATAAAAATGAGGTAGTTATAATGGAGAACAAAAAAGTTACATAGAGGTTAAATAGGGCCAGTTAAAATTAGAACCACTTAGCAGCATATCCCGAATCAGGGTTTCAATTGGCGTTTTTCCAACTAATCTCACAAAAAATAGTTGCTCAATCACCTAAAATATATAAAAACATAAGAATATATAAATATAGGTATAAAAATAAATATGTAGAGCATGTTATTGTTAGACTAAGAGATTCTGGAAAAAAAAAAGTTCTAAGAGAAGAAAAGCATGGTTTTAGGAACGGAAGAGAATGTGCCAACCAAATTTCCGCTCTTATTAATAATTAAATAAAAAAAACAAGTTTTTTTAACTGAAAGTAAGAAGCGAAATTAAAACTTAAAACGAACAGAAATTATTCAGTATATGAAAGGGGCTGTCCCATCCTCAACGCCTCGCTCTTTATGCTAAAGGTTTTTATTGTTTTAAAAAATAGTGCTGTGAGAAAGAGTCAAACTATAGCGTAGAGAGCAAGGCGTTGAGGAGGGGACAGCCCCTTTCGTATGCGGCATAATTTCTGTTCGTTTTAAGTCTTAATGTCGCTCCTTACTTTCAGTTAAAAAAAAACTTATTGTTTATTTCATTTTTGAACGTTTTTAAATTAATGCAGGTTTTGATTTTGGCTCACCGTACATGGATAATTAAAAAATTCTTTATATTAATATTACTTTTATTTGGTTAAATGGCTTTCTCGAAAGTTGTTTAATTTTATTTACGAACGTTTTTATTAGTAATAAATACACGTAACTTACGAACTAACTTACGTAACGAACTTCTATTTTCAAATATTGTTAATACGTATATTAGAGGGTTCGCCCCCTAGTCAATACCTCGCTCTTTACGCTAAAGTTTGAAATTTGTTTCAATTGTTTAAAAATGACCCCTTAATCACAAAGGCCGTTAATTAGAATAAATAGCTCTTATGAAAGTACTAACAAATCTTTCGCTTAAAGAGCGAGGTATTGACTAGGGGACAAACCCAATCATATACGTAATAATTTCTGTTCGTTTTAGGCTTTGATGTTGCCCCTTACTTAAAGTTGAAAAACTTGTTTTTTTTAATTTAATTTCTGATCTTTTTTTAAATAATGCTGGGAAATCCGCCACCCCCTTCATAGCAATGTCCCTTCCCCCATGAAAAATTCCTCCATGGAAATATCCTCCCACATAACCCCCTGACCCACCCACCACCACTACCAGAAAAAATCTCTCCTGAAAACGTCTGTATACTTTCCTATAACCAATACTATATGTAAACATTGGGTAAAGTACATAACTTTCAGCCCTCCCCCTGGGGACTTTGGGGGATTAGGTCATCCTAAAAAACATGTTATTATATTTTCGACCATGCTGAACAAAATGGCTATCTCAAAATTTTGATCGGTTGACTTTGGGAAAAAAATGAGCATAGGAGGGGGCCTAGTTGCCCTCCATTTTTTTGGTCACTTAAAAGGGGCACTAGAAACTTGAATTTCCGTTTGGATGAGCCCTTCCACAATACTCTAGGACCACTGGGTCCATACAATCACCCCTGAAAAAAAAAAAAAAAAAAAAAAAAAAAAAAAAAAAAAAAAAAAAAAAAAAAAAAAAAAAAACAAGCATCCGTGATCCTTCTTCTGGCAAAAAATACAAAATTCGACATTTTTTAATTAGGAGCTTGAAACCTCTTTAGTAGGGTTCTCTGATACGCTGAATTTGATGGTGTGGTTTTCATTAAGGTTCTATATAATTTAAGGGGGGGTCTCCGTTTTTTCAAAAATCAGGCAAAGTTTCTCAGGCGCGTAACTTTTGATGGGTAGGACTAAACTTGATGAAACATATATATTTCAAATCAGCAAAATTTGATTATTTTGATGTATCTATTGGTCGGAGCCGGGACCGGGCTCCTTACTGTAAGTAAGGAGCCGGGTCGCTCCTTACTTACAGTTCGTTACCACGAATTGTTTGATTGAGAAACGTTTGTTTTATCCAACTCCTTTAGTCCTCAGTCTTATAGATTATCATTATATATATAACTTATTATTATATGATATTTATTATTGTTAGTTTATACCGCATACAAATATATATATATATATATATATTATATATATATATAATATATATATATATATATATATATATATATATATATATATATATAATATATATATATATATATAATATCTATATATATATATATATATATATATATATATATATATATATATATATATATATATATATATATATATATATATACTTGCTTTGATAAAGCAAGCTTTATCAAAGGAAAGTAAAGAGTGACACAAGAGCTAAGAAAGAAAAGAAATTAGACCGTACATGAAAGTCGCTGTCCTGCTCTTACGCTAAAGTTGGACTTTGTGTCCCAATTCTTTACGAACGACTGCTCAAACACAAAGACCGTTCAACTGGAATAAAAAGGCTGCTGAAAAAAAATACTAGAGTATAATAAAACTTTGGTCCACCTCGCTCTTTACGCTACAGTTTAAATTTTGTCCTAATTCTTTAAAAACGACTCGTGAAACACAACGGTCGTTTAGTACCTTTTTTTTAAGTGCCAAAAACCTTTAGTGTGAAGAGCAAGGTGTTGAGGAGGGAGCAACCCCCCTCATATATGTAATAATTTCTGTTTGTTTTAAATTTTAATGTTACTCCTTACTTTCAGTTGAAAAAACTTGTTTTTTTTTTTTTTTAATTTAGTTAAGAGAAGAAACAGTGTGGCTTTAGGAACGGAAGAGAGTGTGTCGGCCAAACTTCCACTCTTAGATAATTGAGAACCGTCTGATTTATCCAACTCCTTTAATCCTCAGTTATATAAATTAATAAATAAACAAAACAAGGTCCCACTCCTGAATAATGTGCCAAATAAATACACGAAAGGGATAAGTGTCATGTACGAGAACAATATCGATGAAGGTAAAGGTAGAAAGTGAGGTTAGTAGCTGGTTTAGTGTTAAATCAGGAGTTAAGCAAGGTTGTCCGCTACTCCCATTTACATGGATTATTTTGAAGAACTATGTCCTAAGGAACATGGCAAAGGGTGGGGGAGAGCATGGAGTCAAATACAAAGGTAAGACTCTCCTAGGCCGAGACTACGCAGATGATTTGAGATTGGTAAAAGTGTGATCAAAATGAACTAACATTTGGAGTTTCTGAAACTAGGGTGCAAGAAGAGATTCGGAAATTAATATTAAGAATGCTAAGTCGCTTAGACTAGGAGCAAATGAAGGTGAAGAATTGATGTCAGGTAACAGACGATCGATCAAGTAGATAGCGTCCCAAACCTGGGTAGTGTTATTAGTAGAGATGGTAGATGCATTGAAGATGTAAAAAGTGGAATAGCCAAGGCCCCAGGGGTCCTTATAGTTGAAAAAAGTTTATAAAATAGTAAATAAGTCTATGAACCAACATTAGATATAAGAAGCTATGGTAATATTAGTGGTCAATTATGATTCTAAAACCTAGGCACTTCAAAAAGCAGAGGGAGATTTCCCTCTCCCTCTTTTAAATATTTTCCAGCGGAAGGGTCTACGAATACTTCCGTTACGTTTTATACTTCCGTTAGGTACGAATACTTCCGTTATGTTCCGAATATGTTTTTCTATAAATACTTTTAGGTACCCATTTGACTAACCCTA